>JANHFL010003486.1:23623-34473 GCA_032468155.1 Oxyrhabdium leporinum | reverse complement strand
TTATCCAACTGGGTGGAGTCCAGCGATGGCTTCTTAAGAAGAGGGCGGACCACAGCCTCCTTAAAGTGCTGGGGCACCGTCCCTTCCTATAGGGAGTCATAAATCACTGCCAGAGTCCACCCACCTGTCACCTCCTGGGAAGCTTTCACAAGCTGGGAGGGACATGGGTCTAAAACACAGGTGCTTGTGCGCATACTCCCTAGCATCCTGTCCACTTCCTTGGGAGCAACAGGGTCAAACCGTTCCCAGATAACAAGGCAAGAACATGCCTCAGGGGCTTCCACTGGAGCTGCAACCACGCCGGCATCTAACTTATATTGTACTTGAATGTGGCTTTTTTATTTTAGACTTTTTAATCGTACCTTTATTATTTTCCCCACAACAACAACCCTGTGAGGAGTGTTGGGCTGAAAGAGAATGACTTTGCCCAGTCGTCCAGGCAGTTTTGATATCTAAGGCAGAACTAGAACTCATAGTCTCCTAGTTTCTCTCCTGGTGCTTTAATCACTAGACCATAGTGACTCTTTCTTGTCTTGTGACTGTTGGCCACATGTTCTGGCTACTCGTTTTAGCATACTAGGAATTGGAATTAACTTCTGAATAGGTATTCTTATATTCTGGGTCACTGGAATTTATGGAAAATTGTACAGTTTGTACCTGAAATAAATCAAAGATACCCATTAATTCTGAGGTTATAACTTAAGTACACTATGATACACTCCATTGCAAGAGATAATTTTATAATTGTACCATTAATTGCTGTAAAGATTGGAAACTACTTCTTTGTATCTTTTTCTTTTTCTTACTTTGCATTAGCATCTATTAGTTTTTATCTTTTTAAATTTAGATGCCATAGATAGAATGATCCACTCCCCTGAAGTTGAGATTTAATTTTGAAATACCTATAATAATAATAAGGAGAATCACATTATTGAGTTGTCTACTATTTGATACTGAAATTCATTTCTATATAAGTTATCATGGTCAGGTGAGCCCTAGGTACACGGTATAGCCAGCTGGTACAGAGACTTCAGAACAAAATGTCCCTGGCAGTGAAATACAAGTAAACCTCCACTGAAAAGGAGGGTTAAGAAGGTATCGCTCCAAGATTTTTGGAGATTATTTAAACTAAAACAAAATTTCACAGCATATTTAAAAACCCTGAAAGGTTACTTAGTAATTAATAGAAGGTACTAAAGGATCCTAAAAAACTAAGGTAATTTTAATTTGCGGCCAAATAAGAAAAAGAGCTAAGTACTCTCAAAGCCATATGGAGACAAGGATTATATTGCATGAAATGTTAAGTTGAAGAACAGAACAGGAGTTAGCAGGATATGGACCCCACAATCTCTTTGGGCTCCAAGAACACCCTTGAACTGAGTAGTGCTTACTTTTTAGGGTTTTTTATGTGGGAAAGAAAAGATTTTAAGGGGCAAAGTGGTTGCCTTAAGCCTGTGCAATGCTTAAAATGTATATTTTGTTCCTCAAACCCTTTCAAAATTATACTGATTTTTTTCATTTTGGCAGAATTGAAGAAACAAATCAATACCATACATCTCAGCAGGGGTCAAGACCGCCTCTTTGTTAAAAAGCCCAGATGTCATGGCATTCACTACCTCATCTTTAGCTTCTGGGAAGCTAAAGCTTTGAAATGCAATTCTGCATCTACAAAAAGAAAAATAGACTCTTAAATATTTTTCAAGCAGCAAACAAACTAAAGAAATTATTGGAACAGAGAAAACAAATGTTTTAAGGAACTGCTAAAGTAATAGATAGATATTTCTAGAAGAAGTAGGCATATTTGTGTTAATCTCCACTGTAAAAGAATTGGATAGATACCCAAATCTGAACATTTTGGTAAGGAGAAGCATTTGAGAAGTTAAGAGAAATCTATCCATCAAGGTATGAAATTCCAAGAATGGCAGCTTCAAATTTAACAAAACATGAATAGACTATACCTGCATGTTTGGAAGGTACAAAAAATTACAAACTTCATGGTATACCATCTTGTTTCAGACAAATAGCTGGAAAGCATTTTAAGTGGCAGAATAAGCCTTTCTTAGCTGATCCTTCATATGTACCTAAGCAGGGTTTGATAGGTTTGCAGATAGTCCTTGTTTAGCAACTACCACATTTAACAATCATTTGCAGTTACAGTAGTGACAAAAAAGTAACTTATAACCAATCTTCACTTTTATGAACTTCACAGGTTTGTAAAGCAAATAAAAGTAAGAGCTGATGGACTGAAAGCAACTAATCAGTTTGTGGGAAAGAAAATGAAAAGATCTAAACTTGACCAGAAAGATCTAAGCCCTAAAAAAGAAATGTTATGTCTAGGGGAAAATGGTGGCAATACTGCTACACTGCTTTTCCATAACAAATAGCTTATATCACAGAACGCAACAATCTTTTAGAGTTATTTAATATGTTAATAAGCACTGGGTAAAAGTGTCTCATTAGGTTTCATATACTTAAGCATTTATAAATCTGTTGACAAAAATCTTTTTCTGAAAGCTTCTCATCAAACTTGGTGGAATTGGAAACCTTATAGACTACTATTATTACAGAACAGGCTATATTACCTTATGTATGATTAACAGGCAGTAGGTTAATCTCTCCTAACTCAGCACTCCAATTCAATTTTCCTAGCCCTGATATTTATATTTTTAAAAATTGTAATGATAGCAATGTCAGGTTTAGTTTGAAATGTAAGTTCAAAATGATTTCCATTTGCAAGATGGCAAGAAGTTTAAAATATGTATTTTTTTGTAAACTATGCAATACCCAGGATCTGTTTGCGCTAACAATATAAACACCAAACTGCTCCAAGCATAGAAGCATTATCTGAGCTATCTGTTGATTAGAGTTTTGAATTAGTAATCATACTCTGGGCATGGGAAATCTGAGTCAGTAGTTATGTGAGTTATCCGAGTTGATGAAGTGAATCAGCTGCAATTTGGGATTTAGTCCCATGCGTGTTTCTCAGCATCCCACAGTTGCTCTTGGGCTGGAATTAGATGACTAACAGTAAGAACTATTTTACTCCCTGAATCCAAGCTACAGGTAAGCAAACCTTCAGGTATGGGAGCACTGTTGGGCTTCTGAAATAATGATGCTAGAGAATTAATAGAAATGGCCATCTACGGAAGCTCCTCATCTTTAGTAATATTTTTCCTGGCAGGTGGGCATTTTAATTAAGCTATTTTGGACTAACATGTACAAATGAGACCACCAGTATCCTTTAAAATAAAAGCAATCTCCTAGATTAGATTGCAGTGTAGTGGTCATGGGCCTAGGATTGTTTAGAGCAGTATTTCTCAACCCCAGCAGTTCCAAGGTATATGTACAATTCTCAAAGTTAGTGGTTGGCTGGAGGAATTCTGGGAATTGAAGTCCACACATGTTAGAATTGCTGAGGTTAAGAAACACTGGTATGGAGATTCTATACATACCCAATGTTAACCAAGCTCCCTGCCCAGCAATGTTATTTTTAAAAGATTATTAAAGAATACATTGGAAGCTGGCATGCTACCATATACTAGTCTCAAAGATTACTTTTATTTTTCTAAAATGCTATGAGATCCACTTGATGGAACACATTAGCTCAATTTGAAAATAAAAATGGTTGCAACACATGCTTTGTCCAGAAAATCAGAGGTAAGCAAGAGTGGTGAAATACACATACCACAGAGGAGACAGTTTTTAGTAGTAAATATTTTGTGACCAGTCATCAGTTCTGTGGTAGCCATTTTGTGAGATACCCCTGACAAGTTCTCAAAATTTTGAATGTATTTACTCAGAAAAACTGCCTATATCTTTTGAAGTCAACTTGAATTTTAGAATGAATAATAAGACATTTGTTTAATTTTGCATGTTTGCTAATGATGACTCTTGAATGGAATACTAGGAAGACATTCTGCAGGGAACATTGTTTTCAGCTATCCAATATAACTGTGTGGAAAGGAAGAACAAGAATTGTTAATTAAGTCCTAGTGGTAGGCCAGAGTATCTTTAAAGGTTTCCATAAAACTATAATTGCTCCCTTGGAGACGTACTGTGATTTAGTCCATTAGAAATTCTAAAGAGACAATGCTGCCAACCTACTAACAAATACGGATTTTCAAAAGAGAATTTTGAAATAGTCATGAGAAATAAGTGACAAGCAAACTGTCTTCTACTTGGTGTGTATATATGTGTGTGTTTATATTTCTGAGGCTACTTAGAGAGTTTTATCTTGTCTAAAACTATAAATGGCTTTTTAAAGTGCCTTGTTGATGAGGCTAAATTTATGATATATTTGATTTATGATATATATGATTTATGATATATCATTCTTGATTATCTAAAATATAAAAGATACATTTGATAATTTAATTATTAAAGGCCAATTATATATTTGTGTTTTCCATTGCAAACATTTTATTCTTCTAGAAGTATTTAACTGTTGTCCATATTATCATCAGTACTATGAAACAAGAATACAAAGTTCCAATCTCCATTTAAGTCACCAAACTATGCCCCATGTTAATTATTTCCCTTGCTCCACCCCTCTGTTGATCCAAAGAGATGTCAACGGATAATCAGATATGATTTCTATTCCCTTTCTTGCCTGACAGTGTGGCTGATGACTAGACTGGTCATAAAATAACAGATTGAAGGAAATGAGCTAGCATGACTTAGATCAGGTGCTAACATTCCTCATTAAAAATACAGTATTCACGTTTAAACTCAGTCTAATTCAGCAAACTGTTAATTTCTTTCATCTTACCTAATGTTAATTAGATGCTTCTATAACATTTGCCAGGTGAATAGGTGCTGACTACTGCATGTTCTTATAATTGATTCATAATAAACCTATGAATGTTAATCTCTGACTGCATATTCTCAAACATAAAAAGCAGTCAGTTCCTAATGCTGTAAACACTATGTTGTTTTATGGCAAGCCCAGCTGTTCCTTAAAGCAATTCTGGTCAATCGGTGAAAAACAAACAAAAAAAGAATATATGTCCAACTCTTATGTGTACTTAGCATGCCTCTAGAACATTGACATGCCTACTACTGCACATACAGTATCTAATGCGTACGTAATGGGATATTTGCTGTGTCATTTCCCTGGATTTGTTGCTGATTTGCTTTTAGAAGACGTATTTCTCTTTTTAAGGTAGGTTCTTTGAAATCTTATGACTCTGTATCAGCTATTGTTCTTAAATGAGGGAGGGAGATTCAGTTTGTTGTCAGGTCATTGGAAGTACATTGGATGGGACAGAGCCTTCTTACTAGCCTCAAAATTCATCTTACCCAACAAGTGTACCTGGTACTAATTTACTAATGTTCTGGTGTCAACCCTGAATAAGGTTTGTTTTTTTTACCAGAATGCTTATGAGAGTATACTGTGTGTTGTTTTGTTTCTTATATTTTAGAGGAAGCTTTTAATATTATTACTTTTTATGGGGATGGAAAATACAGCATTTTTGGCAATATTATTTGGATGTGGATATTTTAGATAAAGACTGATAAATATCTAAACGTGTTTTAATGCTTCATAATTGGCAAAAGCTCTGAGAAATTGTGACATTTAATATTCAATCTGTATTGTATAAATTATGTTTATCTGAATGCCTGGTATTTGATTCAATATTAGGGATAATAAACTGGTAAATAGGGTTAGGGATAGGGTCTATTATTAGCGCTAACATGACATTTTCTACCTGAATATTCTCAGTGGGTGATGGGAAAGCAAAAAGATCAACTGAAGATTTTGCATGGGCTTCCCATGCCTACTGTATTTATATAGAAAATACACAACTTTGAAGTCAGTTTAAAATGTCTGTTGATATGCATTTAACTTTTTTGGATGTTTAAAAATTGGAGAAGGTAAGATTTTAGTGTCACCTGCTGTAAATACTCTGCCCTTTAAAAGCTTTTTAATTCTGCTATGGGCAGACAGCTATTTTTCCTAATTTAATAATAGGATTTTAAAGGTGAGAATTAATGATGTAGAACAACTAGATCTAATGATGAACTAATGATGTAGAGCAGCAGAAGGGTGAGGCTATCCTTGAGGGCTCCTTCGTGCTCTCTGAGCTTGGTTGTTTTCTTGCAGATGTTTCATTACTCAAACTAGGTAACATCATCAGTGCACTGCAAGAAAATGATCAAACTCAGACAGCATCAGCAACTCCACAGTTCAACCCAAAGCTACAAACATTCTCCTGTATTGTGGCCATACTTGTTTTAAAATGGGAACTAAGGAGAGTCATCCAGGAAAGCTGAGGGCTCTAAACCAGACTGAAAAGTCATGAAAAGATCCCAAAGGCAGGTGCAAACCACCCCCTCTTGTTGCTAAGAGAACAGCCTGGTTGTCCTCATTACGTCAACAGGAGTCCAGCTTTGTCTTTGCTCAGTGAGAGAATTCTAAAGAGGAACTTTTTAAAGCTTGGATTTCAAGCTTAACTTCATAGCTATATTATCATGAAATATCTGTCTACCTCATATGACTTCCGATCTCTAGGACTTCTTAGGAACTTGATGAATGTCTGGCAAACTCCCCCCCCCTTTCCCTCCACCCTCATTTGAGAAATGCTGAGAACTGGCAAAGTATCAGATTACATGGAGTGGGCAATGTTTTCTCTCCCTTTTTTAAAGAATAAAGGAGCATTCCAGGACTAATGCATGCTCTTTCTCTCACAGATACACAAAGTCCCTTTATGTAAGCAGCATTCCAGGAATTGTAGAAAAATAGAAAAAGAAATTAGCATCAGATGGACCCATAAATATTGATTTCTACCTCCCATCATGGCTTTAGTCAGACAGTGAAAGAGTAGGAATTTTATTTTGATCCATTTCAGGTGAAGCATTCTCTGTCAGTGATAAGGACATGAACTCCTCAGTTTTACCCCTTTGGGCCAATATGCCATAAGCACACTCCAAGTATGCTCATTCTGTATGAGCTAAAATGTCTAAATTAGTCATGTAAGCCAACATACTGTTGCTCATGTCCCATTTATAGAAAGAACCTTTTAAAATCATTTTATGCATTTAAAAGCCTTATTTTAAAATTCCATGAAATTCAGGCTTTATGCAAATTATTGTGCAAATAAAGTAGGAAAATCAAATGAGATCTTTTTCAGATAGTTATATTATGGAGGAAGTGTGATTGCGGTGTCATAAAAACAGTGCTACTGTCTGTAATACTAGCTTGTTAAGACTTGGTGAATCATGTTTAAAAAGCTATTTCCAGATGCCTTTTATCACTTTCATAAAAAGGTGAAAAGTGATTAAATACAAGTATATATAAAAGAGTAATAATTTTATAGGTAGGGTAAAGTGCAAATGTATTACATTTTTAATTTGCTGAATAACTAAAGTGCCTGGACAGATGGGGTTTTGGTTCTGCATTAAAGGCATCTTTATGTGAACCTGGAGTTTGAGATTATTCATCTCTATATCATGTAAAGAAAATAATAGGTTTGGAAAGCTGGACAAAGTTTGGCATATCTGGAAGAACTTGTTTTTGTGTTTTCCTTAAGCAACCAGCCATTATACAAAACACTAGGCTGGTGCTCTTGTCACATTCAGTTGGCACAGGGGAATGTGACTGCTATGACTAAATTGTAGGATAGACTAAATTTAGGATAGATTCTGATGCTCCAGAAACAGAAGTGCTACCAAAGAGGATTTCTTGTTGAATATGTTTAAGCCTTTTCACCTTAATTTACCTTTCTTTCTGCCATATCTTACACACACAAGATAGCATCATGTAGGGTTTTAAATAAAAATGGGAATTCTGCCTCATTAAAATCCCCTCTGTGGAAAATACTGTCATCTGTTATTTTGTGAACAATTAGTAATGATTCCCCTGAAAAACTAGAAAGTAGACAAGTTCCAAAATTGAGGGTTTAGTTTCACTACTATCTTTCACTTTTGCAGAAGGGCAAAGAATTTTGTGCCATTTTAAAGATTAGCCAATTTTCCAATAAGCTTTCATTCACACAATTTACCTGGTTAGATAAATGGAAAAAAGGGACATTTATAAATTATTTTTCTAACTCTCAAAAAGGATGGAGTGGAAGATTTTTTTTCTCTTTACATCAACTAATTTATAGGGATTACAACATTTGTAGATTTTGTAAAGAACCTCCTAGTAGCAAGAAATGATAAAACTTTGCTAGCCATTATGGCTGTGGGATAAGTAACTTATAGCCAACCATAATCAGATCAGAGACTATTACCATGATGCCACTGGAACCTAAGTACCATATATGCATGTCTTGAAACATTTTCTATCTGTTCTTTCATCTTCTCCCCAGCCCATGAGTGGGACAAACTTAGTGTTTTTTCCCCCTTATCCTGACACTTTCCAAAGACCATCTCAAGAACTAAAAAATAGTTAGACTTTGTCACCCCTTATTTTGGAGGAAAGTCAAGTGAGTGCCAATGACAAACAAATGAGGCTAGAGAGTCAAGTAAAGATTGGCAGTGGGACAGCAACTTTCAGTGCTGTGCAGCTGATTCAAAGATGGGTGGAAAGTGATGTAATTCAATAGCAGGGAACATCCTTTTGCTGAGGGGCAACAGCATAGGCAACATTTCATCTCTTAATCTAATCTCCAGCTGTGAATAGTTAGAGGCATCTTCTTTAACATTTTAATCATGCTACACAATAAAGACAGAATTCTTCTCTAGATTAGCCTGCTCATTTATACTCACTGTGAGCTCCTTGGGTGCTGAAGTCTACCTGAAGGTTAGAAAGCAGGAAGGTCCATGGAATTCAAGTCTCTATTAAACTGGTGTTCAACACTACATTTTCTCATGTCAAATCTAGAACTTGAATATGAGTGGTTGAAACAAAAGCAAGAGACAAAACATCCACCCACCAGGTAGAAGAGGAATGAGGAAGCACAGTGTGAATGTGTATCTTAAAGCAACAGATATCATGCATTACAATAAGGAATGGATGGCATTTTGAAAATTAGAGTCCACATTAAGTTCCATAGCCACCAGCTTCTTATCCCTCCACTAGTAAGAGACACCATGTTTTTCCTTTCGTACTATATTGGGTTAAAATATCAAAAAGGAACTAAAATGAGAAACTTTTACCTGATGGAAATCTCTAAAGGGTTTTAAAAAAAGATCATTCTGCTAATTTAAATCTTTTGTGTGGGAACTTGTACGGAAATAAAAGGCTTCTATTAATTGAAGGCTTTTTCAGACTATCTCCGAGATTAATTTTTACAAAGGCTACATATAATAATATTCATTGCAATGGCAACTTCTCCTGTTACATGTATCTGCTAGCCAGACTTATAAGGATATTCTATTGCCTCTTACGGAAGAAGCAAGGTTTTTCTCAATCTTGACAACTTACACTTTAAAGTTGCCACAGTTGAGAAATACTGTTCTAGACTATTCAATTCTGTCAAGGAAGATTCCCTCAGCATTATTCCCTTATTTGCTTTCTATATGATTTATAACAACTCTTTATAAGGCCAATCTTCAATCAAGAGTAATGTATTCAAAGTAGCACAATGGGAATAGATTATGGGAAGAATGTGGAATACTAAGTAGTTGAGAGGAAAGTAGGATACATAAAATGGGGTGCTTGGAAATTTGAAATACTGTCCCTGATCCATGAGGCAGCCAAGGGGAGGCAAGGAAAGGGGTGAGATGAGTAAAAGCTCACTTTTCTGCAAGGGTTGTGATGTCTTTCGTGCAAAATGGATAGAACCTGTGGGACAATTTTGCTTTCATCATTATGACCTCAGCTGTCTTGTTTCAAAAATTATGCCTTAATTCTAAGTTGAATCTCTCTTTGATCAGCTTCCACTATGGCTTCTTGTCCTGCCTTCAGGTGCTTTGAAGAATAGATTGATCCCTCTTCTTCGGGGCAACCCCTTAGATATTGGAAGGTTGCTATCACGTTACCCCTAGTCCTTCTCTTCATAGGACTAGATATACCCAATTCCTGCAACCAATCTTCATGTGTTTTGGCCTACAGTCCCCCAGTCATCTTTATTGCTTTTGTTTGGTAAAACATTACAATCTTCCCCTTCTTGAGGTTGATTTTATAACCTGAGAGACTTCAAGATATCTAAGAATTTATTGAAAAAAGTAACAATAGTATAATAAATAGACACAGCATATCTGATCTTCAGCCAAACCTTCAACAGAGTGTCTTATATTTTTCTAAGAAAATAGTAAAATATGACACGACTGTTAGATAGAGTCTTGAATTCACTAGTGGCTCTACTTCAACTTGGAAGGAATTATTAAGTGGATCACCACAACTCTGCCCTGGTCCTATGCTTTTCATTTTTTCCCTAGATTTTCAGATCATGAAAGATTGAAAGGCTTATATATTAGATGCAAAATATAATGTTCAAAAAAAATCAAGGCTGGCCTGAGCAATGGACTTAAATAAATAGGATGGAATTAAACAGGAAAAATGTCAAGTTTCACACATTAATAGGAAATATGTAAGGTGTGTGTGTGAGAGAGAGTATGATAGAGTTACTAAAAAGGCAAATATTATTTTGGGGTGCAATAACAAGAACATAGGATCCAGGTCACAGGAAGTAATTTTTCCAGTAAATTTTGTCTTGTTCAGATCCCTTTGAAGCATAGTAATGCCGTTTTAGGCATCACAGCTAAAAGGACAGTATCAATTTTGAGTAAATTCAAAAGAGAGCCTGAAGCCAAACACTGAAAAGAATGGGCAATCTGTGTACAGAAAAGATGCCCAGGGGTGGGCTGCTACGGATTTGCCCAGGTTCAGGCAAACCCATAGCTAACCGGTAGCTAATTTTATAGCGGGTTCAGTAAACCCGTAAATCCCACCTTTGGCTGGCCCA
>JANHFL010003485.1:59843-78450 GCA_032468155.1 Oxyrhabdium leporinum | reverse complement strand
AAGTTTGATCTACTGGGGGGGTGGGATGGGTGTCTCCAATTATGGCAACTTTTCAACTGTGGTCTTCAACTCCCAGAATTTCCCAGCCAACATGGTTAGCTGAATTGAAGTGCCGAAGTCTTAAAGTTGCCAAGTTTGAAGACCTGTGGCCTACTGTAAAACTCTAAAATCAAGCCATGAAGTTTTAAAGTAGCAGACCCACATGTTTCAGGCTCCTTGGCAGTTGTTTAAACTGAAAGTGATTCCTTTCCAAGCAGGGTTTTTACAGAGTAATATTTAACAAAGTTTATTGAGATGGATGGTACGGGGTAGAAGAATTCCAGCAACCAAACTATTTTTAAATTTATAATCAGCATATCTTCATGTAATCAGGAAGAACAGTTTCTGACTTTCCAGCAGTCTTCCAGTGAACCAGAAACGAGATAGACCTCCTTAACCTCCTGAACGTCTATCAAACAGTTTTCCCCCTCCCAAAAAATGTATTAGATGAGGCAATTCAAAACAGAGAAGGTAGTCCTGCATGCTTCCATACAGTCACTGGATATCTTTAAGTATTTTATTATCTCATGTCTTAAGTATACAATATAAACATTAGTGAGCTAACCAAATAGGACTCTTAAAATTATAAACAGTGATATCAAGCTGAAGATCAGTCTAGCTGTGAGGTCAGGAAACACCATTGTAGAAAGCCTCAAGTGAACAACTTGTTCTTAAGAAAGCCCTAAAACTTCCTCAGTTCAACTGTTCCACCTATTCCTGTCTAAGGACTATAGTTACTGGGTGCAATACTTCTAAAATTCTGAGTGATGATAGATCATTTGACATCTTCTGTCTGGTCCTAAAGTATCAGGAAAAATGTCTGGCACTGGGCAGATATTACAGAATCCATGTTCTCGGATTTGCAAATTCACTTGTCTTGTTTTCTGGTTGTTCATTTCTTTTTTTCAGCATTGAGATTGCAACTCATTCATTTTTCCATCTCAGAGCCTTAGCTTTTTCAGGGAACCCATGTCATGCCTGACACATGGCCACAATCACACCAACAAGAGGGGAAGAGTAGTCTTTTGTAAATGACATTTGAGAGTTTATCCAAACTACTGTACACAATTTCTACATTCCAAGTTCTTCTCAACCAGCAGATCTTAAAGATAAGATTGTGTTCTTGTTAGAGTAAATGAAATTGGTTTGCATTAGCATATCATCTAACAATTGACTTAATGAGCAGAAAAAAGAAAAGAAAAAAAAATTATGTTCTTTTTCCCAGACTGCAGAATGCTCACTAAAAGAACTATTCAGCTAGAGTTTAATTTCTCTCTGAAGAAAATAAGTGGTTATAAACAATCAGGAAAAATGGTTATAATTACTGACATTAATTTAAACAGTTGTCTACTAATGTTTCTGCTCAGGAATGTACCTCCGATTTACATGATAACAGAGAAGCAATTACCTTTTTTATTTCCCAGTTGTTTTTATATATGAAATTGTGCAGAAAATTCATATGAATAATTAGTCTACTCCAGACAAAAAGGACCTGATTCCACAATAGATCCTTTTACAAGGAATATGTATCAAAGATTGCTTTCCCACTTAACCTCTCACAAATTCTGCATGCTGAAAACTTTTGTGTGCTACACAAACCTCACTTGAAATTATTGAGTGCACAAACATTAACTAGCTTTAGTGTATGAATCAAAGTGTATTATGTTCCTGCTATTATTTAGAAAAAAGTACTGCTGTTGTTATGGAAGAAGAGAAACTAAATCCAGATTTAAGCCAATATTTAGTACAAGTGGATATCGCTATAGGTGTGGGAAGGAATTGAAGTGACAATTTTATACTCTTCCCTGAGGGTGAAGCCAATCACATCTCCCCAATATCCTGGCAAAGACCTTAGGGAGCAATGGAAAGTGCCTGGGCTTAAGTCAAACAGTAGTCCCTGCAAGAGAATCATTTATCCAGGTCTATGTAGCTGATCCCTTGTCCAGACACTTCATAAGTCTATGCCTGCTTGTTCTGGAAAATGAAAAACTATGCACAAAAGATAAGTAGCAATAGGGACGTGCTTCAGTCTCACAACCATCTGGGAGGACTAGACTATTGGCAAAGCATGTTCAGGAGACCCTGATCTGGAGAAGACAGGTATTTGATCATGGGCAGTAACTGCAAAAACAACCGTGACGTTGGGAGCACAATACCTTGATATGAAAAGCCTTATGAGTTAGGATCTTCATTAGCTCAACTTCTGGCTGGTTTAACACCTGTACTAGGGCTGCCAAACTCATGGTCCATGGGCCAGATGCATCACGTGCTGGTCACACCCACACCCAGTTTAGCGAAGGGGAAAAACGTCCAAATACTTCACGTGATGCTGCTGTGACGATGTGAGTTTGACACCCCTGACTTATACTGTCTGCTGTAAATCCTCCAATTAATGATTGTGAAAGAACATTTTCCTAAAATTATTACATTCTGTTTTCTATTATCTTGCTCATTCTCAGTTACAGAAGCACTTATTCTTCCCTTCTCTAGATAGGCTCACATATATTAGAATTGCAACTGTCAAAATTTCCAGACACCATAACTATTGATCATCATGGAACTCTAAAAACTGCAATCTCAATACTTTTAAAAGGCACCAAATTTAGCCTGAGGCAACACTGGGAAAATAAATGTTTTTTATATAATTATCAAAATGCATTACTATTTCATGCCAATATTACTACTATTTCTTGTTTTATTTTGGAAAAAAACTCTAATCATTTCCTGAGGATAAAATATGGACAGAAACATGTGCCTTTATTACTTTGAAATTCAAGAATTTCAAGAATCAAACTATTGCAACATATGAAATAGCTTTTGAGCTTCCACTTTTTGTATTCTGAATTTTCGATCAGTAATCACAGTTGCAACATGAAATGCAACTATTTCTCGGGACAAATTAACAGACAAATTAATCCCTGGTAATATAAACTGGGATGGCTAAATAAAAGTAGAATTAAGTTTTAGCGTAGATGTGATCCTATTAAGGAAAGAATTGTGCTTGTAAGCTGCTGCAGAAAGCCAATCTAAAACATATTCTAAAGAAATATTTAGCACACTGATATTTATGTAAGAGTCAAATGTATAATGTGTTCTAGAATACCTAAATCTATATCTCACAGTGAGGGACTCTGATTTCACAGTCATTACAGATTTATAGATACTTGACAGTACGTCATTATTACTGGAGGAAAATACATCCTATGGTTAAAAGAACATAAGGCAGCTTCAACTGAAGCACCAAAAGTGCTGTATCCTCTACAGCAGGGGTGTCAAACTCACGGCGTCATGGTGGCATCACGTGATATATCGTGACTTTTTTCCTTCACTAAACTGGCCGTGGCCATGGCCAGCGTGTGATGCATCCAGCCCATGGGCTGTGAGTTTTTAACAGCCCTGCTCTATAGAAATATCCTAGGCATATACTGAGAATATGATTCAAGAGTAACTACTTCTATAAGGTTTATGGGACTACCCCTGAAAAAAGTCTACTAGTAGAAAAAGTAGCAGAAATTTGTGATGTTTATAATAAAGGTTTTCTGTATGATAAACCTGTTCAAACATTGCCTTCAGTGTTTGTATGCCTATTTATGACCAGAAGATCAATTAAAGGCCAAATGAAATAGTTACTGTTTTAATTAAATAGGTATAGAAAACATTAGGCCAATATATTTTTACACTATGATCACAAGTACGGTAGCATCTTGCTATTGTAAATGTTTTTTTAAAAAAGATAGTTCAAATGTTTCATCTAATAAACCAAAAAATACCATGGAGATATCCTTGCATTTTTCATTTTGCTTCCAAAACTCTACTGGGAGGAAAATTGTTCTGTTGGGTTAATTAAAGCTACAACTTTATGCAGATTTACTTGGATGTATCTCCATCAGAATTCCACAGAACCAATGTTAGACATAAACATATAGTATATACTATCAAGCTGCATGCTGCTATCAATGAGGAGAATTCTCAAGACTATCAACAGATCTTTTAATTTCCTTCTTGAAATTGAATGGATATATGGTTTACATGAAGGTCCTTTCTGAAAGCAGCAGTTTTAGCTCAGTCAAAGCTGGGAATGAAAGAACAGCAAGAGCATTGCACAATAAATGATGTTCTGGAGAAAATATGGGAGGCCTAACCATTTTCAGAAAGCAGTAAATGGGAATTCTAATTTTAGAATAAAACTCAGAACTGATGCCAAGATCCTGTCACTGAGGAAACTGCATACATATTTCAGAACAAAACATTAATACATAGAAGTGTGGGATGTTCCCAAATGTACATTATTTCAGAAATCAAGTCAAATTAGTGTAGAAGTGAATTAATAACTTAATGCACAGATTTACAAGATTGTCTGAAAAATGGAGTACAGAGGGGGAAAGTTTTGTTGCATTTATAGTCTATTAGGATTAGTGCTGATTATCTGGAATGGCTATAATGTCATTGATCCTGTGCTATTCTTGACCTCACTTTTCATTCTTTATAAAATTCTATTTTTCTTTTAAAATGTATATTAATTCTATAACTAAAACTGAAGTGTATGTGTAGGATTTTTGCTGTCAATTTAGGGACAAAATTAGTTTGAAATACTAATTTGTCTGAGACGTGGACTCAATAGTCCTGTCTTAATGGCCAAACTACATCTTGTTACATTCATGATTCAAAACATTAATACTATATTCTATAGCATAGTTATCAATACTTTTACCTAGGAGACCAGGAAACAACAATTCAAGGATTGCAGGGATGTACTTTATTATTGTAGGATAAAAGAACCTTGAAAGCCTACTTAAGTTCTCTTTACCCCCACCCCTCCCCTTTTATACCAAACAAAATCAAGGCAGGGTCTGACCAGGGATACTGTTGGAAAGCACAGGCAGAGACTGATACTTTGCTTTGCCCCATGCTAGAGCTCTGTTATATTTTTAACTAAAAGAATATCTATGTGTCTATTAAATAGAGCAAGTTTGGAAATTGTCAAGGAACATGCTTTTAGGAATTGGGAGACAAGCAGCCGCTTAGCCACATCTAAAATCTAAATGGGAAAACACCCCTTAAATTTTGCTTGAAAAACAATTGGCAACAGGTGCAGGTCTACTTGTATGCATCACTTAGCAACCTGTCTGTCATATTTGCATCAGTTGAAAGCAGCATCAGTAACTACTTAGTGAGTCTTATTGCCGTCACTATCTGTTTATTATTTTTCCTGGAGACAAATAATATTTGCTGAAATCCTGAAAAGTCAAGTAGAAATATTTTGCTCTCCACGTGGCAAAATAGATAACACTTTACTAAGTGGCTAGAGGCATAGCATGCTTAATTACCTGATTATAAAAGAAGCTCCTCCAGACAGAGTCAAACTTGTACCTGTGTTTATGCAGAGATATTCACACATGGGAAAGTTAACAATTTAGGGATCTAGGGAGATAAAGGAGGAAGCAAGGATACCTATTAGTTTTCATGATTTAGAAATGAGAGAAGAGGAATATGACCAGCATCACCGTTCCCTACAAATTCAATCATTTTTAAAGCTAAAGAAACATAAATAGGACATCCTTTAATCAAGTGGTCCTAGCTCAACATTCAAACCACTTCATATGCTTAAGGAAGGCATGTAGCCAGCTAATCTCCTTTTGTATAGAAAGGGGAAATAGAAAGTAAATCAGAATGTAACACCTGCAGAAAACATGACAAATGAGAAGAATCAAACTAATATACATAAACATCTTTAACAGAAGGATCCCAAGACATTCTGAACAAGTATTTGCCTTAGAGGAATTGTTTTTAAATACTATTTTAATAACCAAATTAATTTCTCTAGATATCTGGGCTGAATAACCTGTAATCTTTTAAGCTATTTCCCAGAAGCAATATTTGTCAGAAAAATCACATAAATCCTTATTTTAACGTTGTATTTCCCCCCCTACTTTGGAGGCAAGACAAATGAATTCAGAATTTTCTCTTTCAAATATTTCTGTCTTGCTTTTCCTAGGATATATTTTAAAAACTCTTGGGGAGTAGTGGGATTGGATGAGAAAATAGAGGAAATAGGCTCAAATATAGATTTTTATTGTATGGAAAATTATGAATAGGGGTTCTACAGGTTCGGAGATGACAAGGTTTCAAAACTCAAAGCCTCAAAATTTACCAGGTGACTTTGAACTGGTCATTATCTCTTAATCTAATATCTATCTTAAAGGAAAGGATGATTTATATCAAATTCAGAAATCACAGTTAGGACAGAGTGAAGGTTAGAAAGAAAGAACAAAACAGAAAACGAAAACAAAGTTGAGTAGAATTGAGTAGTCTAGAACAGGGGTGTCAAACTCGTGTCGTCACAGTGTCTTCAGTGTCTTCATATGTCACAGTGTGACATATCGTGACTTTTTTCCCCTTTGCTAAACCGTACGTGAGCGTGGCCAGCATGTGACACATCCGGCCTGCAGGCCACAAGTTTGACAGCTCTGATGTAGAAGATCTTTTTGCTAAGATAAACCTAAATTATTCCTTCCAGTTGAATAGATATTAATGAGAAATCTATTGAGCAAGATGAAGATACTAACTTTCCTGGATCAAGGCATATTCTGCAAACTTTAGTGCTTTCTCACACAAGGCAGTGTATATAGATCAAAAGCTATTTGAGCATCACTTGGAAGTAGAATAAATAAATGTGACAGCTTAGGAGCTATATTTAAGATAGAAATAAGTGGACATGATTTTTATGAGTAAACTTCTGTTCAAAAAGCTAGTAGTTGCTGCAAAAAGCTCAGAAATGTTTACTACTTTAGAAATGTTTATTTCATCCTCTGCTGGATTTGATTTTCTATGGTATTATTCTATAGCCCAATAGTTTTCATTTTTTAAAATTTCAGAATCCCTTTGTATTCTTAAAAACTATTAATGATCCCAAAGAAGTTTTGTATAGAGTTGTGTTTATATGGGATTGATATTTATTGTTAAAAATTTAATTTGGAGATTAAAACTATTTTTAAATTAATTTAAAAAAAAACAAATTTAATTCAGCTTTTTAAGCTTTTTTCATCTTAACGAAAAAGCTATATTTTCTAAGACCAACAAAATAGTGAGAAGAATGGTATTGTTTTACATTTTTGCAAATCTCTTTAATGTCTGGTTTTCATGAAGACATCTGTATTCTTATATTTACTTCTGCATATATTTTATTATCATACATTGTTTTAGTTGAAGAATTGAAGAAAATCGAGCCACATACAGATATGTTGTTGGAAAAGGAAGGATTATTTTAACAATCTTCTTAGATTAATGTGAATACTCTTATCTGATACTACAGTAAAACTTGACAAGTGGTAGCTTCTTAAAGAATAGTTGCATTGTGAGATTTCAAATCATATCAATGAGCTTTTCATATTCTGTTACATTAAAATCCATTGGACTATTTTGCACTTTGAGTGAATTTTTTACTCAAGCAAGTTTTTTTTAAAAAAATCATGCACTGGTCATATGGAATCTACTGAATGGTAGAATCATATGGCTGGAAAGGACCTTGAAGATCTTCTGGTTCAACTCCCTACCCAAGGCAAGATACCTTTTACCATTCCAGACAAATGGTTGTCCAATCTGTTCTTGAAAACCTCCAGCAATGGAACGGCCACAACTCTGGCAGGCAAGCTGTTTCATTGATTAATTGTTCTGAATGTCAAGAAATTTCTCTCTGGTTCCAGGTTGGATCTCTCTTTAGTAAGCTTTGACCCATTGTTTCTTGTTCTGTCCTTAGGTCAAGTCAACCCACTTTTCTCTATGAGAGCCCCTCAAGTACTGGAAGAAAGCTATCATGTCACTTATAATCCTTCTCTTCACTAGGTGAGATATGCCTAGTTCCCTTAACCCGGGTGTCAGTAACCCGCAGTTCTAGAGTTGCATGCGGGTCTTTGGGCCCTCTGCTGTAGCTCCCTGTCCCATCACTGACTGGCCCCACTCCTCGTCCTCCCCTCCCAGTAACTCCTCGCCTACCCTGAGAAAGTAAGGGCAATGGCGGGAGATGGAGAAGCGGCCGGGGCTGATTCTCTGGTGCCTCACTCTTGCTGGAGCTTCTTCCAGCCCTTGTTGGTGCTGGGCATGCCTCGGTCGCTTGGGGAGTTGTGCAATCTGCTCCCCGCTCCGAGACACTGGCCCAGCCCAGCCATGACCGATGCCGGCCTTGCTAACATGAGGGCTGGTGGGGTGGGAATGGGATCTGGTTAGGATGGGACAATGAAAAGGGGGCTGGGCCCACAATGCCCAGCCACGGCTTTAAGAAGCTCAGGGCAGCGAGAAAAGGGGGCTGGCCATGCCGAATCTTGCACACCAACCCCGGGGGTCAGTGTGTATGTGTGTGTGTATGTGTGTGCACGCTGAGGAATGAGCGTGAGCTGTGGCAGAGGCTTCCTTTGGGTGACCTTCCTCCTCCCTTGTCGGGGCCAATAGAAAGAAGGGGGCGGCATGAGGAAGCATTCCCCTCCTCCGGCCAAGCACCAAGCACAAAAGCCCAGTGGGGGAGAGTGGCTGGCCTGGCAGAAGTGCCCCCATTTGTGAGCTGGATGGCAGAGAGGCCTGGCCCGACTCTCACAGCGGGACTGTGTTCGGCACCTCCAGACACGAGCTGCCACCTTTGAAATGTGCCGTGCCTTTGAGGAAGCAGGGCAGCAACGGCTGGGGCCATGGGGGGGGGCAGTGGAAGCATCAGGGCTGCTTCCCCCCTCCAATCCAGATTTCCAAATGGAAGAAAGAAAAAGGGGTTGCGAAGAGCCCAAAGGAGAGCACGCAGGGCTTTCTGAGAGAGTGAGAAGCTTCTTTTCTTTTTTCTTTGCAAGTTTGTGGAAATCAAGGCTGGGTGAGAAATGAGCGCAATCTGCAATGGAGGCGTTCCTCCTCCTCCTCCTCCTTCTCTTTTCGTGCACACCCTCCCTGCCCCGCCACAGCCAGCCAGGGGGTCATGAGAGAAGGAGGGAAGCCTCTGCTGTGATTTGTGCTCATTTCTCAGCCAGCCTGGATTTCCCAAAGGAAGAAACAAAAAGGATAGCGAAGAGCCCCAAGGAAAGCATGCAGGGCTTTCTGAGAGAGTGAGAAGAGACACAGAGACAGGGAGCAAAAGAGAACATGAGATATATATACATAGAGAGAGAGAGGGAGAGATACAAAGAGGGAGAGAGAGGGGAGAGATAGGGACAGAGAGAAAGAGAGAAAGAAAGGGTTGAAAGAGAAAGAGATGAGGGAGGGAAGGAGGGAGGGAGAGGGAGCTAGAGATAGAGAGGAAGAAAGAAAAAGAGAGAGATGGGAGAGAGGGAGAGAGAGAGAAAGAGAGATGAGAGAGGGAGGGAGAGAGAAAAAGAGTTGAGAGAGGGAGGGAGTGAGAGGGAGATTGAGAGAGAGAGAGAAAAGAGATGGGAGATGGACAGAGGGAAAGAGGAAATAAGAGAGATGGGAGAGAGGGAGGGAGAGAGAGAGAGAAAGAAAGGGATGAGAAGGAGGGAGGGAGGGAGGGAGAGGGAGAAAGAGAGATGAGAGGGGGGTACCAGTTTCCCATAGAAAAGAAAACACCGAGAGCTACAAAACCTAGGTAGGCATGGCTGGTGGGGGGTGTCATGTTTCTCGGGAGTAAGTGACATTGAGTTGGTCATGCCCACCCAGGTTTTGTGGCTCCCAGTGTTTTGTTTTCTGTGGGAAACGGGTCCAAGTGGCTGTTTGAGTGTTTAAGATTGCAGACCTCTGCCTTAACTGATCATCATACAATTTAACCTTCAGACTCCTTGCTATCTTTGATGTTCTTCCCGGCACTTTTTCTAGGATCTCAGCATCTTTTTTCTATCATGATGGGTAGAATTGGGTGCAGTATTCCAAGTCTTACCAGCAAGTATAAAGAGGTATTATCACTTCTTGTGATCATGCTATCCCTTGTTGATGCAGCCTAGTACTGCATTGGCCTTTTCTTAAATGAAATTTAAGAATTCTTAAATGAAATTCCCTTTTCCCCCCTTTTTTTAAATGGTGATTGCATAGTAGTGAAGAATGCAATGATTACCAGTACAATTTGGTAGCACTGGCTTGATTTGTGCTAAGGTGCCTGCAGTTTCACCCACCATTACTTTTGCAGATCCAGGATAAACATGAAATTCAAAAACATTTTCCCAATGCCACTTGTTTTTGCTTCCAAGCATTCACGTAAAAAAATCTTTAATTAATTGGTGCTGTTATCAATGAAACACAAGCAAAACAGAAAGTCCAGCCTTGTCTGGCAATTGGTGCTTTTGTAAGGCAAAAGTACATTTCTGCAGATGAGATATTAACTCAATCATGTTTGCAGTTAAATCTTTAATTCACTGAGCTAATGAATCATTTGAAAGTGGCACTGACATGACTTCTTTTACTGACTTTTCATCCAGCAGGCATTGAGGAATGTCAACGGTATCAGGTTTTATTAGTCTGTCAACTATTTTGCAGCTTCTCCAGCCAATGCTATATAATAACTTATTCTGTAAGATGCTTTAGTGGCTTTTCATGTCCGGTTTGAAAAGATGTAACAAATGGTCTTTAGATTTTAAAGAGCAAATCATGTCTACTTTTAAAATATTCTTCATTTTTCTTTAAATTCTGATCTCAAAATGACACCTCAACTTAACTAGCACCATTATATTTGTTGAAAATGTTTTGTTGGGCATAAGACATAATAAAGTAAATTATTAAAATAACTAAAACCAAGGGAAATATAACTTTCATGATATTTTTGTGTCTTGTTTATAAGTTTCTCCCAGTTTCTTAACAGTAGATTTCTTCTTTCCATGAGTCAGAGAACTTTCTAATATATCAGTTTCATTTTTGTCAGTACCGTGAGACATAGATCCAACAATCCAGCCTTAAATATAAGAAAAATACATTTCTTTCATTTTAGTATTATTTAGTCAATTAATTTATTAATTTATTTTAATGTTAGTAAATAATATTTGTATAGTTGCTTTGGATAAGTAAGATGGGCAGAATATCAGTTCAATAAATGAACGCTTATATAATATGTTTTAGAAAAATATTTTTTTGAAAAAAAATGGCTTTTTTTTCTTAAACTATTGCAAAATAAGGCAGCAAAGTATACATATTTTGTTGTGTTTCTGTCAACCCCATCAGGTAGACCAAACCAAGGATCAACTCCAAAGGTTATTTAGATTATATTTATGGAGAATGGCTATAATACCAAAATCTTGCAATCGTGGTTGTGCTGGGAATCATCCCTTGCATATATCCATGTAAACAAAAGAGGTATCTGTCTGAGCCACTTACACAGATTTTATACTTGTTTTGGTCTTAAGCTATGTTTTTCTAATTGTTGCTCTTGTAACAGATCATTTTCCTAACTTTCAACAGTTTTTGTGTGGATACAGAGAAAAATGTGGGATTTCAAAATGAGGATATATACTATGATAATAGGTTTATTGAGATTACACCAGCAATAATAGAAGCTAGCTAGTAAGAGCACAATAGAAGTATTAATAACAAACTAAATCAATCTCTGAAAATGTGCATATTTATACTTAAAATAACACCTTAAGGAAATTCTAGAACACATAAAAGACAGGAACAAGTATTTCATTAACTGCCATGTCCTCAGAGTTAGACTCAGCTGAACATGGGCTGCTTCAGGCACTCACTTGGCCCTCCTGGCAATTCCTCCAGGAATCTCTGCACTCTGTTAAAGCAAATGACTCATGAGCAAGATGCTAAACTAACTTAAGGAAAGATTGGGAACAGCTGTGCACATTCAGCAGGAAGCCTATTTAAGCCTCACAGAAACAGTTTTCTGTTGGTAAAAGCAACGTAGGTGTCAGGCTGTATATTGTGATGCTTTTTGGAATCCAGTTATTTACTATTACTATCCAGTTATTACTGTCATTCTGGTGCCCAAGAAATCCTCCATCAAAGAGTTGAATGACTACAGACCAGTGGCTCTCACATCCATAGTTATGAAAACCTTCAAAAAGTTAGTGTTGGCCCACCTGAAAGCCATCACAGATTTGCTGCTAGATCCCTTACAATTTGCCTACCATGCAATTAGATCGGTAGATAATGCTGTCAACATGGCATTGCACTACATCTTACAACATCTTGAATCCCAAAAAAACTATGCAAGGGTCCTTTTTGTAGACTTCATTCTACATGGGCATTCAACACCATCATTCCTGAAATCCTCCTCTTTAAATTGACTCACCAAGTTGTGCCTGACCACACTTGTAGGAGGATTATAAGTTTTCTAACCAATAAGAAGCACCAGTGAAGCTAGGAAAATCACACTGAATATCCATTCAATTAGCACAAGTCTCTGTGCTATTTCCATTACTTTTCTCTACCAATGATTGCATCTTGAAGGATCCCTCTATTAAAATTCTGAAGTTTTCAGTTGATACAACAGTCATTGATTTCATTTGAGATGATGAGTCTGCATATAGACAAGAGGTAAATCAACTGATTCTGAATCGAACTGAACACTCTTAAAATAGTAGAGATGATGGTACATTTTAGAAGATGTTATTCTATTACATCTCACAATATTAGGCAACAAAGTATCAACAGTAGAGACCTAGTTTCTAAGTTCAAGTTTCTAGGTATCTCCAAGGACTTGAAATGGACACCTTAGAAACATTATTAAAAAGGCACAACAAATAATATTCTTCCTGTGTCAGCTCACATTGTCCAAGGATCTGCTGATACAGTTCTACAGAGGAATTATTGCGTCTGTCATTTGTACCTCAGTAACTGTCTGGTTTGGCACAGCAACCAAACAGGACAGGTACAGACTTCAACAGATACTTAGGACTGCAGAAAAAACAATCGCAACTAGCCCGCCTCCCATTGGGGATCTGTGTATTGCACAAACCAGAAAGAGGCTGAGAAAATATCGTCAGACCCCTCACATCCTGGACATAATCTATTTCAACTTTTCCCCTCTGGATGCTCCTTTAGAGCATTGAATGCCAAAACAACTAGACAGAAAAATAGTTTTTTTCCCCTCGTGCCATCACTCTGGTGAACACTTAATTCCCATAGCACTGGCTTATTTGTCATCTTCTCATCTTTCCTGCTATCTTTTTTATTGGTTTTTAGGATTATCAATTGTTGTTTGTAACTAATGATTAATGATTATAATTATGATTGATGATCTATGTATGTCCTACTACTTGCTGTTTATAAGTACAAGCGAGCTTATGTTCCAGAGACAAATTCCTTGTGTGTGCAATCACACTTGGCCAATAAAGAATCCTGTCCTGTCCTGTCCTGTCCTATCCTATCCATGACCCTGACTTGTTAACTGAGTAAGACTTTGTTCCTCTCTCTTTTTGGCATTCTAAATTTCTGGCTTGACTTGGACTGCATGATTTGGAATTTACCTTAGCCTAGCTTAGTTCTTATCTGCTTCTCTGCTTTTGCATTTTATTCTGTTTCTGCCTTGCTTTAAGTACTTGTAGAAAAAAGTCTTCCCCTTAACACTCTGTGTGCCTAGGAACCGAGTTTGGCTCCTGAAGAGGTGCTAAGAAAACCAGGGTGTGAAATTAGCTGTCAGAGGGATAATTTTACCACATGTCATATAGCCTCCGGAAAACTCCACTGTACACATGTGAGAGAATGAGAGTGAAAAACTCAGATATGTTAATATAATTATGAAAACAGTTTTACGATTGCAGACCTCTTAAGGATCTCAGGGACCCTCAAGGGCGCGCAGACTGTACTTTAAGAACTGCTGCTATAGCTCAATCCAACAGCTTTATGATTTTGTCCCATTAACATGTGACTCTTGAGTGTCAAGGATATTATTGTTACATTTTTGGTCTTAGCAGGCATTGTTGCTCTCTTCAAGAAGATCAACTTTAATTTAGCCTCACTCTGTTATATATTTATGATAGCATATGAGATTTTAATGTTGGCTAGGATACCTGTGCAACATTTGCTATGAAAAATAAGAATAAAGGAACTAAAGCCTTTATAAGGGAATATTAACCATTTATAATAATGTAACAGGAAGCAGAGTTGGGTGAAAATGAACATTTACATGATTTATCTTTTTAACAAAAAGATAAATGAGTTTTTAAAAGTATCTTTAATCTGAAAAATAATTGGGACAACATTTAGCATAGAGTGGGAAGTATCTTATTATTTTATCATTTCCATATGCATTGGATATACTTGCAAAGTATTTGTTAAGAGATGCTTCCAGGATGAGGTAATTAAAAAGAAAAGACTATTATTTTTCTTATTTATTTTGAAGGCAATAGTAATTAAATAAACATACCTTTTACAACAATCTGTTCTGGGTAAACCTTTTCTTTTTAACCTCCAAATAGGAAAAAAATGTAAGACTTCTTTCATGTTAGTTAAATAAGAACATATGTTTAAAGCTAATGCAGAAAGTCTGTTTGGTGACACAGAGATACAGGGCATTTCTGCAGGAACACATATTCATGATGGAAGGTTACTTGGCTATAAATCTTAAATACAAAAGAGATAACTTCAGAATAAATGTCATTAATCAAAATATGCAGTAAGCAAACAGAAGGATGCTGACACAAATAACTTTGTTAACTGGTTTGAATTTTTTTTTCATACCAAGGCCACAGCAATTACATGATAGCATCTAATTGACATCCTTTCCAAAATCCTATTGTCATGATAATTCTAGCCTAATTCTTTGCATTTCTCTATCTGCCCCTTTCTATGTACTACTCTTGGTATACTTTCCACTAAAGCCATTCAGGAGAAGAAGCTGGGCTAGGATTTCAGAAAAAAAAAGACAGGCAGAAAGATATGGTAATAATGCCAGAGCAGTGAGATTATTACTATATAGCCTTACTATTAGGCAACAAAAAGTTTCAAGTCACTTATTAACTGGCAAATTTTGTCATCTAGTTTCAAGAATATAACAGATGATGCATCCTCTAGGCTAAGTTCCTCTTGTATTAATCACTTGCATGCCTCTGTATTTGTTTGCTTTTTTTCTGGCCTTTGACCATAAGCAGTTTTAAATTTTGCTTTGGCAGAAATATTGTTGTGTCATATCATTAACTAATGTAAGGATATTGTATCAATGGAAACTTGACCTTGAGTAAAATTAGTGATTTGGGGCTTCTCTGTCGCTTTCAACTCAATCTAAGTTACTTTGTGTCAGGATAAAATATGGAAAGAACTTGGGTGGACTTCTTTGAGTTCTTAGCATAAAGGTGGGATACAGTGTAATAAACAAGCTGCACCATTACTACCATGTGTGCCCCAATCATGGCACATACTGGCCCAAATCTCTCTGAACTCATGCTGCAGAAAATAAAGACATATACAGCTAGATTGGTCACAATTCACATAAAAGCAAGATTTTTTTGTATACACAGCACCCTAAAGACTGCTACGCCAAGAATTTGCTACTTCAGGCATCCCTTATTGTATAATATTAAGAACAATTAAATTCAAGACTCTTTGTAACATTTTAATTAAAATTCTAAGTCCTTCCCCCCCCCCCCTTCAATTTATCAGATTCCTTACTCAGCAATATGCTAAATTGGTCAATGCAACTTGGTATGATTATGTGCTCTTGACTGCACAGGCTGATTACAGTCAACGGACTTTTGTGCTGTATTTATCATTAAATGCAATTTTTGTTTTTATCTTTGTAAAAGTGTTTGCAGGAATAAATACCAGCTAAATGATTTATTTTGTCACCTTTAAATGTTATCTTCCATAGCCAGGTGCATTATAAAGTATGTCTCCTAGGTAATCCATTTGCTTCCTCCATGTTATAATTCAAAATAAACTTAACTCATTGCTATTTGCTTTTTCAACTTTGTAAACAATGCTTGCATTTCTTTCCAGGTGCTGGCAGTGAAGTGACCACTATTTCTTGGTGGCCAGTCACTGTTGTCCAACTAACTGGGGGGAGGGGGGACTCTTTAAACTTTTTTCTTTCAAAGATCTAGAAATGTTTTTTTCTAAGGAAATGTGCATTAATATAGCCTTGCTGAGAGAGATCTAATAAGAACCATGACTTTTAAACATTGGTTGGAGTCATGCAGGATCCAAATAAAAAAATAATGTGTCTTATATGTTGATTTAATAAAAAAAATAACTCCCACTGACCCAAATCCAATGAAAATTAGTAGTATTTAAGTACCACTTACAGCATTTTCTAGATTCATCAAACCAACATTATGCCAGAGTAACAGGAATAGTATAGGCTTCAGTATACTGAAGTATACTACTTCAACAAGGGCTGGATGATATTATGAAGAACCTATCAGATTAGATATGATTTCTGTAACAGAATTTTCAGTGTTTAAAACAGAGATTCCTAAACTTTTTGTGCTCATATTTCCCTTTAGTGTATGGGACACTTCCCATAATCCTTTCCCTTGGATGGGACACATCCCTTCCTTTAATGAATACATCTCTCCTAAAAACAATCAAAACACTACTATGAAACTTTATGAAGGGTGGATTTATTGTGACAACATAATTAAAAGGTTATTCACATCTGCCCTGGATTCTGTTAAGAGAGGTACACCTCACAGTTTAGGAAAGCCTGGGTTAAAGGAATGAGAGGAACAACTTTGATGAATGTGGTAGTTTTACAAAAGAAGGGTATGAAACTCTTTTGTCTATGCTATATTACTAATTTCAAATCTCCTAAACCTTCTCTGAAATTACTCAAAGCCTCCCAAGGTTTCAGGTCACTCCTTTCCAGTGCAGAATCAGAAAATAAGTCTGGGGAAATCAAGCACTTTGCTTGAATGTATAAACCTCACTTCTGATTAAAAGAACAAGAGAAAATCTCAGCAATTCCATTATGAGTTTCTTGTTCATGTCTGTTTCAGGACAACATAAGCCTTGATCACAACTAAGGTTTTGCCTATGGCATATCCAGAGTAATGGCTCTCGGCAACATTACATCAAGTCATCTCCCTTTATGCTTAACAGACTCTTTATTCTGTCTGATTTTTTTTAATGACTTGTTCTAATTAAACTGGGAGATAGCCTGCTGTAATACGAAACTTTGGTGTTCAGATTCTCTTTCTCTCTCTCTCTCTCTCTCCCTCCTCCCTCCCTCCCTCTCTTTCTTTCTTTTATGTCTATGGGCTACAGAAACATTCTTGAAAGATAAGATGGCACCCAGTGCTTTGTTTGGAAAAGCACCTGGATGTCCAGAAATAAAAAGAAAGATAAACTGAGGTGAAGCAGGGACTGCAGGAAACATGGTGAAATGATGTGGTTGGAGGTGGAGTCATATTTTAGCTATTGAGGAAAAATTGGTGTCGGCATTTAACAACAATAGCTATGTCAAGCTCATCAGTAGTGAGAGAGAGAGCATGGTTATTTCCTTTACTTTCTTGCTAGAGATCAAGTTGCTGAAATTCAGTGATCTGATGCCAAAATATGATGGCATCATTTGGGATGGATGTCAACGAGCTGCAAAAGGGAGAAGAGCTTACAGGCTCCTTGCCCCTCGACTAGATTATAAAATTTTTATTTTTATTTTATTTAGGATTGTGATTTATCTTGTGTGTAATTACTACTAGGGAAAAATAAATCTTTACATCCTATCATTAAACATAGAGCCAGTGGAGGAGTTTCTGAACCAAAAGACAGTAAGAATCTCTGTGCTTGTTTTCCCCTGACCATGTTAGGTTTTATAGAGAAGAATTTTAAAAATATACAAACTGGTTATGATTGGAGTAGAAACCATGTGTGCATAAGATTCAATCAACATTCAGTTTTATGGATAAATATTTCTGCTGCTTGTCACCCTTAAAGCTCTTCATACTTTAAAGTTACCTGAGGGACTGTTTTCTCCCAGTTGTTTCTACCCAGTTGGTTTAATTTTTATGATTGTTTACCATCCAGAATCACTTGTTGAGATGGGCAGCCATAGAAATTAAATGAGTGAATGAATAAATGAGCGAATGAATGAACCAGTTTGTTTTGCCAATGGATGAGTTAAACAAAAGTTTAAAAAAACATACATAGGCCATAAGAGCAGAGAAAATGGACAAAGTTAAAAATGCAAAGATTGTACATAGAAATAGTGTGTTAAAAACTATACAACAATAGAGACACAGCAAAGTAATATAAGACAAATTATAAACTACAGTATGTTTGGAAATATAAATAAATATGAATAGCAAACATTTGTAAAATATTAATTAAAAATAAAAATAATGCAATTCTTTTATTGTAAATAAATCTTTACTTCAATCCAGTTTCTAAGAGAAATCTCATTCATGATAGCTATGTCTTCCTGCATTTGACTTTTGACATCTTAGAGTCAAACCTATGGCATTTTGTCTTGTTTTAGTACTTTTTTTTCTAGTTTAAAGAAATTTGATCTGCAGAGAGCAAGTTAATGTCTAAGAAATAAAAATGGATGTAATCCAGGAGTGGGCTTCAAATTTTGTAGCAACAGGTTCTCTGCCTTAATGACTGGCTGGGTGGGCGTAGCTGGATGGGCATAACTAGGTGGTCATGTGACTGGATGGGCATGGCCAACTCTGTTAATCTGTTAAATGTGATAAAAACTGGTAAAGTTGCT
>JANHFL010003485.1:49333-59743 GCA_032468155.1 Oxyrhabdium leporinum | reverse complement strand
TGCTTATAAGCTGTAAACCGCCCTGAGTCTTCGGAATGGGGCGGTATATAAATGTAAAAATAAATAAATAAATAAATAATAAATAAATAAATAAATGATAGGGCAAATCTTTAGCATGGATACTTAAGAAAGAAAAATGATAGCATTAGAGGACAAATTCTACCTTCAGATATTAATTATCTACTCTCTACATCTGGATATTTGGTACTAATCTTATAACACAAGCCATTTTTTTTCTTATCTGTCTCATTTTTGCATTAAACTCAAAAGTGACTACCTGAAGAAGTATATATATATGAAAAGTATATATGAAAAAACAGACTTAATTACACAAAGGTGATTAAACACACACATTTGGGGGGGGGGGCAGAACCACTTGAAAATCTAAGCAGCCTTAAGTCTCTAACAAGTGGAGAACAAAGGAGAAAAGAATTAACCCTAGCCATGAAAATAGCCTCTCTGAACCATCACTTGGATCACATTGCAAATTCCTGTTGGTATTACAAAAACTCCTCTCACTCTCATTTGTCTGTCTGTCTATCATTTCTGAATGCTTCCTACATAATAGAGATACACAATTTATGTTGTCTCAAGGTCCGTGTCAGACTTAATATTGCATGGAAAGGATCAAAAGTTGGTGAGGCTAGTATATATTAGGAAACCATTTCAGAGTTTTAATAGATATACTGTATTGTTGCCTTAAGCATTTGTATGCACAATTTATTGTTGTGCTTCCCTTTATGTGGTTTGCTGCTTTTACTTTTCAATGCTTTATGAACCACTTTGAGTCAAGTAAAATAAGGCAATATAGAAAAGTTTGTATAAATAAATAAATCACCTTGCAACTTTCCAAAAGGCAAACAAATTAATAGTATCACATATGTCTTCACTCACTCTGAGAGTACAAAAAGAATGTTGATGGACTACGTGGCCACATACTTTACCAATCTTACATGAATAAAGCGGTTTTAGAAAAATTTACAATAACCAGAAAGGTAATACTATATCAATTAACTTTTTTTTCACACAGGCTAACCCCAGTATGTCACTTATATTCGGTGGTAGTCAGTGTATTATTGGTTTCTTACATATCTACATGATGAGGTAAGCATGATTGAGGAAGCAGTAAAATCAAAGAAAAGCTGTCTCACAGAAAGTTTTGCAACTTGGAAATAAGTAAAACAATATATGTCTATGGTCATGGTTGTATACTTTAAACTAGTATCTAACAGGAACTCCCATTTGTTTGTTTGTTAAATTTGCATGCTATCTTAATCATAAGACTCTTAGTGGCTAACAAGATACAAACATACAATAAAATATAAAAAACCTAAGATAGATCCAGCCCAAAACAAATCATTGACATAAAGCCTAAAAACATTGGAAAAATTTCATTTTTAGCCTTTTCTGAAAGGCTGCTAATGTTGGATACAAATGGATATCCAATAGAGCTCATTTCAGAAAAAAACAGGCTTCAAGAATTTGGCTCTCCTAACATCTCAAAAATGGGGAGAGAACTGGCTGTTTGCCTGTCATTAATGCAATGGTTGAGCTGACTCTGGTGAGAGTATGTAGGCCTGCAGATACTAGGTACCAGTCATAAAGGCTTTATAGATTCATACCAGCATTTTAAATTTAATTTGGAAGCCAGTAGGAAGCTGCTGCAGGATCTATAAACCAGGTATAAAATGTACTGAACTATCAATTGCTTGAACACTATGGCCTCTGCATTTTCGACCAGCAAAGCTTCTAAGGGGTCTTGTATTGCACTAGTCTAAGTGAGTGGCAATTAGGGTGTCAGCTGCTCAAAGAGTGGATCAGATCAGACTTGCTATTCTTGTATGGGTCTTGACATAAGTCATCAACCAAAGCGACCAATGGCATCTCTGTTCTCCATTCAAACCTGAACTCTGAATGCAGATAAACTGCATCATCTCAGACAGGGGTATCAAACTTGTGGCCCGCGGGCCGGATGTGTTATGCGCTAGCCACGCCCACCCTCCAGTTTAGTTAAGGGAAGAAAAGTTGTGATACATCACGTGACAACAACGTGTTGTTGCGAGTTTGACACCCCTGATCATAGGTGTTCATTCATTGGCCCTGCACCATCACCACCTTATCACAAAGAGTAAATTGAGGATCAGGCAGTAGCTGTCTAATCCCTAATCCAGAGACAGCCTTTTAAGGAAGGGGAAGACCAATTTTTCCTTAAGGCTGCCAGCATGAACTGTTCCTGCAGTGAGGCTAGGAAACTCAATTCACTCTATTATTGAATTGAAACCCACACTCTTGTATACATCTTTTATTTAGTGAGAATTATTCAGATTAATTGGTAGGTGGATTGTCTCTTTTTTATGAATTCCTTTTATGTTCCCTGCTTATTTTCTGATCTTTTCCCGCTTAATTTACCCTGGAACTATTTTCAATTGTCTATTTGGTGTATGTAACCTTTCCTCCCTCTTATCCTTGACTATTCAAATTCAGAATAATGGAAAGAGAAGCATCTAATTAGTCTGAACATGGAGGCAAGCGTCCATAACTCACAATATTTTCTCTGTCTTCAGGAAATGGTTTTAATAAACCATGCTAAAGGGATTAATATTATTTACTCATCAGCATAGCTTGAAGCTGATCTTATGATATATCCTCCAGGCTTTTCTCACTTCTTGAAGAGATTTCAGCCATGTTAGCTTCATAGAACGTAGAAAATCAACTTGAGCATAACTTGTCAAATACACATGTGGCTAGAAGTGCCGACAGGAGAAAACTTTACCAAGCATATAAAATGGACTTTAATATCGCATCACATCATTTGGGATGCATGCCTAATTCGTTTAAAAGCTGATAAACTACTTTTTTTTGTAGAAGTATTATAATCAAAGGCAGAGATGTAAGTACAACAATTAAACAAATGTAATCATTTTACATCTTGATTTTTTTTTATCTTTCCTTCCTAGACATATTACTAACTTCCAGTTTTTCTTCATTTTCATTTCTTGCTCACTGATAATGAACATCCTCTTTTGCAAGCATAAATACATACCTTAATAATAAAAATTATTCTTATCCTACAAAATTAAAGGAGCTTAATGAGTCATAAAGCACTTCCAGCTATTGTAAAGCACCTCATTCCTCCCATGGTCATGTGATTGCAATTTGGATGCTTGGCAAACTGCCCAGGGGTCAAGCAAGCTAAACATGTGATCACCATTTGCAATTTTCTCTGCCAGCTTCTCCAAAAAGTCAATGGGAAAACCGACAGGAAAGGCTGCAAGCTATTGCTACTTGCTAAGAAGATTCCCTCTCATCTCTAGGGGCTGACTGAAAGATGAGATTTCCAGCCCAACAAAGTATTTTCCCTCTCCTCTGACTGTTGGGGGTGGGGAATCCTTCATTGAGCTGCAGGAATGGAGTTAAAATCCTGAAGGTTTTCCCCCCAGTGGCCAGAAGGGACAGGAAATTTCACTGGACTGCAGGAATAGAGCTATAAAATCTTCAGATTTTTAACTCTTTTCTATAGCCAGCAAAGGATTTCTGCTCTTGTTGCATTTGCAGTTAGCCAACCAATGCCCTTTCTTAAACTAACTCAATAGATAAAATTATTCAGATTAGCTTGAGTTGGACTTCAAAAGGGGAGGACCAGTTGAGATGACTGAGGTAGATAAATATATAAAACACTATTATTAATTATTAAGAAAACTCCCATTAAAAAAGAGTAGCCTAGTTTAGTCAACACTCACTTTTAGGTAGTCAATAAAATTCTATTTAGGAAAGCCTTTGGAGTCATGTTGCGAGATAATGGGTATGGGTGGTTGCACGGGGAGAAAAGAGTACCGTAAATGATATCATGTATGTCTTAGCTTCATCACTCAAATGATGTGGATAATGTGATGTGAATCATTTGTGCAATGACACAAAGGTACCATGGGTGCATACAACTTTATCAACTTCTATCAGACACCAGTGATAGTAGTTGTATTCACACTTTTTGTATGCTGAGACATGTTATTTGTTAGGTTAGACTTAGTTTTCAACACTATGTTGTCATGGTTTATTTAATTAGGATTTGTAAAATCAGCCAGAATACTATATGCTATAAAAAGTCAGGAATCATAATGTGCAACTCCATTATAGCTGAATGCTTTCCAGCAAGAACATGTCTCTCTCGCATATAGCAAGGAATCCTAACCCTAAATCTATGGCTTTTTTTTTTTGTTGTTAGTCCGACCTATTGCAACCCCATGGACAACGTTCCTCCAGGCCTTCCTGTTCTCTACCATCTCCCGGAGTCCATTTAAGCTCATGCCAACTGCTTCAGTGACTCTATCCAGCCACCTCATTCTCTGTCGTCTCCTTCTTCTTTTGCCCTAAATCGTTCCCAGCATTAGGCTCTTCTCAAGTGAGTCCTTCCTTCTCATTAGGTGGCCAAAGTATTTGAATTTCATCTTCAGGATCTGGCCTTTTAAAGAGCAGTCAGGGTTGATCTCCTCTAGGACTGACCAGTTTGATCGCCTTGCAGTCCAAGGGACTCACAGCAGTCTTCTCCAGCACCATAGTTCAAAGGCCTCAATTCTTTGGTGCTCAGCATTCCTTATGGTCCAACTTTCACAGCCATACATTGCAACTGGGAAAACCATAGCCTTGACTATTCACACTTTTGTTGGCAGGGTGATGTCTGTAGCTACAGCTATGTCAGGAACACAAGTGACTGAAACAATGAGAGCAAAAAAGCCAGCAATTACAGTCCAGCTTCCAAGGCTTTTGCCATCAATTACTTGGAGATGTACAAACACTTCTGTCCCTCCCTCCCTCTCTCTTTCTTTTACTGGCAAGAATGTAAGGTCTGAAGAAAAATATGCATGACATTCCAGGAGTTTCTGTGGTATGTGATTTAGGAATTAAGCAAAGATTAAAACTTATGCATGCTAGCATTTTAAATGTGGTATTAATGCAGATTTAAGAATACTCTGAAAAATCAAGTAATTTGACACTGGACTCTGCTCCAGTTAGAGGCTGTAAACATTAGAAGCCAAAAATTTTAAAATAGAAAATACCTTTGAAAATATTTGCAATGCTTAGTGCTGCCACCTTTTGGTCATTTTCAGAAACATCTTGCTTGATAAAAGATTCCAAATATTATCTTAATAACCTACAGAGTTGTTTTGTTGTAGATATTGTTTTACACCTCTGATTTTGTTAGACCTTAGATGTTTAAAGACAGAGGTTCTGTTTGCATTACATGCCTACCCATGTTAATCTTGAGCGTGATATACTCAAGTTACCCGATTGTCTGAATTTGCATGATGAGCTGAATTATAAAGTGATCACATGAACTCTAGTCACATAAACACTTAAATCAAAATGCAGTTGGTTAACTTGTGATTCAATGGGTCATGCTAACAGAGGCATAGTTAATATTAGCAAAGAAATAAAAACAGACTTTGCATAGTAAGTGGTCATATGAATAGAAACCAAGAACAAAATATAATTACTGAATGATTGATAAGGAAATGGGGAAAATTTATACAGCATACTACCAAATCTCTTGTTCCCATAACTTTTAACCTGAGAAACAGTGCATCGTAGATCAACAATTACTTCAAATGGGTTAATTTTCAAAATGCATCCAAAATCTGGGACTTATGACTCCTAAGGAAATGAAATTTGGGAAAGTTGTGGCTGCTTCAGTGCTGCTGTGTTACTGCTGTGATTATGTTAAATGACCACATCATCTTGAGGTTCAGTAAAAGAAATTGGAGTACAGTCTTAAATGTACAAATTTCAACAAACTTAGAGATTCCATGGGCAAAAATTCTCATATCAAAGGAACACAAGTGGATGGGAACTGCTCAAAAATAAAATACTGGCAATGCAATTGTACATGATTCCTATAGAAAAAAAGATTAAGAAGATTTGTTTTTTTTAAGTTTTTAACTGAGCTAAGGACTAAAAGGGATATGAAATGAAAAATGGGTGCAATTACCAAGGAGATATATAACCAAGTGACAAATATCTAAAAGTTCATAAAGAAAATTGGAAGCAACAAAGACTTTTTTTCAGCTATGTCGCTAATTAAATTTTTTTTAAAAGAACAAAGGGCATGACCACTGCTAGGAAATAGCAGGATAGCAACAGGTAATGTGTTGCAGAGAAAGGATAGAACCCCTCAATACCTGTTTTGTTTCTGTATTCTCCCTGAACAGGTTCTGTGTTCAAATATATGTTGGATAAATAACCAATAAAAGGAAAGAATACCAACCTAAAAGTAAAAAATAGTTAGGGAGAATCCGCTAAATGAACAGTTTTAAGCTACCAGAACCAAACCAATTAAAGCTAAGGATTTTGAAGGAGCTTATAGGTATAAGTTTTCTGATATTTTTGAAAAAAACATGGAGCATGGGCATATTGTCAGAGGATTCAAGAAGAGCAAAATGTTTCTCTCTCATAAAAGAGGGAAGGGAGAGAAGCCAGGTAACTGCAAACTTGCCATCTTGATGTTGTTATTGGAATAAATTATTAAAAAGTTAGGAATAAGTTAGTTAATTTACTTTATTGTCATTGCACCTCGTACAACAAAATTAAATGCCATCTTTATAAATTATTTAAAAGTTAGTTTAAGGGTCTTAAAATAATATATTGCTTGGAAAGAACCAGCTGAAAGTAACAAAAATAAGTTGTGTTAAATCAGTCTGATCTTCCTTTTTTGTTAGAATACCATAGTTGACCATAGGAATGTGATGGACATGGTGTACCTTCAGCAAAACATTCAACACAATCTCCTGTGAGGTTTTAGTTACAGAAATTGACAAATGAGGGTTGGAGTAGGTTACCGTTAGATAAATATAGAACCAGCTGAACGTTTGAACCCAATGTATGGGTATATCAATGGGTTGGCATCAGTCTGAAACACTGAGTGGCCTATTTCAGGACTCTTAGTGACTGATTGACTGATTTCTACTGACATGGTTATATGCTGAAAACTACATTTTTTCCAAGTGCAGACAATAATTACACGTGGTGCATTTCAGTACTGGCATATTAGATTTTTAAGTGCTATTTTTATGTTGTATTAAACTTATGTCCCTAACAACCCATGAGGTGTCAAACTAATAAGAACAAAACCCTGTAAAAAAACTATTTCTGTAAAAGAGGCAAAGCCTGAGGGCCAAGTCAAGAGAGGAATCAGCCTGGAGTCATTAAGTTCCCACAAGCAATCCAAATCCAGTCCCCCTTGAATTCCATTAACTCTTATTTAGCATCAATTTAGTGCTGACCATTAGTTGACTAGATTCTTGTATATAGACATGAGCAATAAATCAAATTAACTGGAATTTAACTGGTGTTCCTGATTCTTCGCACCTGACAATTTCATAGCATTATGTTGTTTGCCGCATAAAGTGTATCCTTAAAAATTCTGAGTAATTTTATATTTGTATTTTTTCAAGCAAAACCTTGTTTAGTTTGTCTCCTGCTTTATTTTGTATACATGAAAATTTTCCTGTTCTTCCAAATTCTATTTTATTTCCAACTTCAGCATTTCTGTCTCAGATGATTAGTATAGTTTATTTGGTATTGAATTAATAGGGTGCTACAAATTTCCAAGACACTGTTCAACTTCTGCTTCTTCCGTGTTTGGTTTGGTTTGGCTCAGTTCACTTCTACAAATATCTGAGTGGTTTTCAACCAGCAAATGTAACTTTGTGAATATTCATTTGCAATTGTTTTTTTTATTTGGCAGTCAAATTTATCTATGTCCCAAGTTGTTCTCATCATATGATGTTGCATAATGAAAGGTAGATATTTTCTTTAAAAAAAATCTACAAAGGCCTGACAGAACAAGATAAGAATGAGCATAAAGGTTGGACTGCTAAATCTGACTAACCAAGAGATGGCACCAAAGAGTTTCAACATTTCAATTTCTCTAATGTGAACAAGAAGGAGAAGGAGAGGGAGAAGAAGGAGAAGGCGGAAGAAAGAATCAAGAATTAATATAATGTATAAAAAGCTTCATTTTTAAATGTTATACTAAGTCTTGATCGTAAGATGAATATTGATTACATTGCTAAAGAGACAACCATGACCTGGATGACTGAGAATCTCCATAGACTTTTTTCAAGAGACAGTTTCTATGCAGAGAAGAGACAGCTATCATCAGTTTAAATCTATAAATCCAGGATGATTCTTATTTTTCTGTTGCATCTCAATTCACAGTTTTTCATATATAAAAGCATTTAAATTATTGGTATCTAAATAGAAAGCACATTTTGTATTTGATTCATTTCATTCTATTCAAAATTTTATTAACGGTTTCTGGGTATTAAAACAATATAGGACAATAATGGAGCAAATCAAGTATCATATGGATAAGATCTTCCTCCCTCAATTTGCATTTCCAGTATAATGAAATTGGTGACCAACCATTTTTAGATGGATCAATGTTTCATTTTAATTTATGTATCATATATTACATCCCTTAAAATAACAGGGATAAAATGTGACTTTTTAAACTGTAGCCTATCTGCACATTTACCTCCAAGCTGCATATAATTTTAGGAATCTCACATAATATTTACCATGGTGCAAAATAATATTATGAATTATTTTTAAATAGGCATCTAGGATACATTACTATTTGTAAATGTGGGCTTTTATTGACATTATGAGAAGTTCACTGATGTAGAGACCAAATAAAAGTTAATTCTAAAGTAATTATAGAGAATAAAGAGGGTGACCTTGTCAAAGAGAGGAGAGGTTTGTTACCAAAGCAACAAAGATCAAAACATGGCTTGAGTCCAAAACTCAAGAAAGAGTAAATTCCTCCCCCCCCCCACACACACAAGCTCATAGGCAAAACAAAAACAAGCAAAGATAGAGAATTAATTATGAGTAATCAAAACAATTAACTTCGTTGACATTTACTTTCTATCTTATATTTCAGTCAATATACCAGATCATATAGCTATGGATGAATATTTAAAGTTTCTTCTCGGAAATCGTGGAACCAGAGTAATGAGGTTTGGATATGTTACATTGTTGATACATTTGTACTCTACTCTAATTGTACCTGAAACAATTTCTGTTTTTCTAAATGTATCCATAACATATGAAATCTAACAACATATGTTCACCACCCTGAGTGATTTGTCACTTGGAGTGACACAGTGAAATCCAAAGAAGTTCAATCCTTTATTTACTTATACCTAATAAATAGAATCTTGCCAACTAAATCTGTAACCTTCTAACCTGCTAGATATATCCTGAGAGATTCTACAGTATAACTACCCTGAACCTCTTCCCCCACCACTCCACATCTTGCTTGGGACTGCACGGTATCTTAATTTGGGCTTCACTCTGGAAAAACTCTGTGTTGCCAAAGCTCTTCCTCCACTGCTCCTCCAGATGTACATATCACATAGATCGGGTAACAAGAAAAGGATTATCATGAGAACACTGTAGGAAAAATAGGTTGCCAAATTGTGTTTGTGCCTTACTAGGTGCAAATGGAAAGAGCCCCAGCAGTCAAACAAGATACGTAGAAGACAGAAAAATATGGCTCATCTTCAAAACATTTTTTCATCAGTTAATATTCTTGATGCAGAGAAGGAACGCAAAATAGATCTTATCAGTATATAATAATATAGGTTGCACTAAGTGCTATTCCAAAGCTTGTTTGGAGACAGATAAAAATGTATCAGATAGTAATATACTGCACTGATTCTAGAGAATGTACAATCAGACTGTGGAAATTAAAATGGTGTATTGCATATACAAAATAATCACCAAAATAACAAAGACATTGTGAACTTTTGTTTTCAAATATATACCAATGGGCTGTTGTTAGTACCGTGGAAAAAAAACTTGTACAGGTAGTCTTCGATTTATGACAATTGAGCCCAAAATTTCTATTGCTAACCGAGAGTTAAGTGAATTCGCCCTGTTTTACAACCTTTCTTGCCACAATTTTTAAGTGAATTAATGAATCTGACTTCCCTATTGATTTTGCTTGTCAGTTCACAAAAAGTGATCACATAACCTCAGGACATCGCAACCATCTGTTGAATCAGTTGCTAAGGGTCTTAATTTTGATATGACGATGGGGACACTACAACAGTTATAAGTGTGAAAAGCGGTCATAAGTCACTTTTTTCAGTGCTAGTGTAACTTTGAATGGTCACTAAACGAACTGTCATAAGTCAAGGACCACCCATATAACATTTCCAAATGGTTTCTTGAGAATCTGGAAAAAGTCATATATCTATTTAGATGGCTTCAAAAATGAGAATGGCAGGAACAATTCTATATTATCATCCTGATAAAACATTCTGGTGTGCACGTTGACTCAGCCTTCCATCCTTCCGAGGTAGGTAAAATGAGGACCCGGATTGTGGGGGCAATATTCTGAGGTATATT
>JANHFL010003485.1:0-30711 GCA_032468155.1 Oxyrhabdium leporinum | reverse complement strand
AGGTATATATATATATATATAGGTATATATATATATATAGGTATATATATATATATAGGTATATATATATATATATAGGTATATATATATATATAAAAATATAAATATGTGTGTGCATTTATATACATACACACACAAACTTTAAAGAGTATAATGGCCAAATGCATTCTCCCTTTGCTTTTTAAATAAGCTCAATTAGTACTTTTTCCATCCCCAGGGAGCTCCTTAAAGTTGAGGAGCCTAACCTCATATCATTGTGAAATGAGGGTATGCATGGATGTGGGTGCTTGAGTGCAAAAAGTGGGAGGATGATTCCTACAGATACTGTAAATATGAACACAATTTTAATAAAGCATGTAAAATACCAAATGTGCTATCAGACTTCATGTAGATGCTGAAAAGCTAGTATTGGTGGCTAGGACTTTGTGTTTCAGGACAAAAAGGAAGTAAATGACTTAATATTTTTGCACTGTATTAAATAAACCATTGGCCAGATATTTTTAATATCATTGTAATACATAAAATGCAACAGTTTCAGTGAATAAAAACATATATGGCATATATCTGCATAGAACATATATCTGAAAATGCTTTGGTGAATATGTCATTCTCCTTTCCTAGCCTATTAACTGCATCACTTCTTTATTTTTTGATATAGCAAGTACTTTCAGAAATGGAACTTAAATCATCTTCCATGTGTTGCAAACTAGTCAGAACACTAATCCAGTTGTGGCATCCAACATTAAAAAGAAAAAGCATGCAATAAAACAATGAGTGGCAAGAGGGAAATGTGATCTTCGTTATATCACAAAAATATATGAAAAGTATCTGGTCCAAAATGACCAAATGGCCTTTGCTCAGGTTGGATTGTAAATGGTGATTATTGATAGTGTCTATAGAAAAATACTGTTCCCCCCCCCCTTTTTTGATGTGAACCTTTTGTTGCATTTATTTTTAATGACAGCCTCCATTGATGAGCCAGTTATAATTCTTACACTCCAAAATTTTATTCTATAATTGAAATTATGCGGTCTGTTTTGAGAAATGAACAATTTGTGTTCTTTTATAAAAAATAAAGTGTTCTGTAGATATATTGTTAGTGTGTTGTACTTCTCATTTCCTTATAGGGAAACAATATTGTAAGGAAATCTTGGCCTCATTTGAGGTAGACACTGTCATTTTTTTGATTTTTATTTGGGGTGGTTTTGTAATTGTTCTTCATGCTGTTTCACCCATTTTAATGTATGCATTTGTGCATACAAATAAGAAGAAGAATGTTGTGCTTTTAAAATGTATTGTCAGTAATTTTGTTAGCCTTCGCTTTGCTTAGCATCTCTGAAGGCCCTCAAGGCTTCAGCCATTATGCATATTTCTTCGCATATTTCTTCACATATATCACATCTCCACGAGTTAAAAATAGATGTCTAAAATATGTAAACATGCTCCTCCTTTAGAGGAGAAGCTTTTCATATTACTTAGTTTTAAGAGCAAAGGGAATCATAACTGGAAACTTGGAAGTTGAACTATTTCACATTTCTAAGCTGTCTAATTCCTCAATTCTTGGTAGTGTACGAATTTAAAACCAAAGAAATGCAACATCAAGCTAATGAAAAAACCAAGATGATCATCCCAGAAATAAAAATGCCCACAGCCCATCTTAACTCAGAGCCAGGTTTCCAGGACTTTTTATATAGGAAAACAGAGTAAGAATCATTCAAATTTCCAAAGCAAAGCTGACAGAAAACAGAAAAGACATACCTCTTGGGTCATGGCTACATTGTTCAAAATATGGGATACAGAACATGCCAAGTCAAATCTTACAGGGTGGGCAGAGGCAACAAAACATGGTTTCTCAAAATAACTATCATATGCTAGTTTCTCAAAATAACTATCATATGCTACAAGAACCAGGGTTTTGTAGGTAATCGGCGCTTTGAATTACATCTGTATCCTGCTAATCAGTGTGGTTTGCAAAGTAGAATAATGCAGACATTTCGCTATTGAATTTAGCAAACAATTTTATTGGTTTGTTTCATGCTGCCTTTATAAAGTTGATACCAGCTCTGAAGCCCGTCCCAGTTTTAGTGCTATATGATCTTAATCTGGCATGAATATAACTGCTGTCATTGCCATTTCTTGATCAGCTTAATTTTCCAATTGGTCTTCATGGACAGCCCTACATAGAGCACATAATAGCACTTCTCTAAGGCATGAATGAGCATGAGAAAGGTTCAGGAATGGGTGCAACTGACAGACAAGGTAAATTGAGCAAAGACTTCCCTAGCTACAGCTGCCATTTGAGCAGATGCTAAAGACCTCCACGTTACACAGCAGTATAATGCAACATTCACAACTAGAGATGGAAAAATGTGTCCAGAATGGGTGGGAAATTTTTCCAAGCAGCCACATGAGAAACAGACTGTTGTGGAGGGCTGCTGCCACCCTACTCCCACTGCTGATGCTGCACTGCAGTCCTGCCCTCTGCCACTGCCAGCCCCTTGTGCCACCACACAGATGCTCTGCCTCATGGGTCAGATTGAGACCTCCCACAGGTCAGATATGGCCTGTGGGCCATAACATGTCCAGGTCTGATCCAGAAGGTCCATGCATCCCAGTCATGGTTACTATGTTTAGTAAATTTATATGATCCTGCCAAGTTTATGTGCTGCCTTTTAAAGAAAAACGGTCTAAACAAATGGTTGTATTTTTTTTACAAAAAATATTGAATACGATTTACTTAAAGTTTGTATGCTGTTTCAATCCTGGAAACTGAGTGGTTCAAGGATTATCAGATGTGCTGATTCTCGAGCAAAAATATTTGAATTAGTTTTCTTACAATCACTAAAAAAACCTACCTAATATGATTGTATATGGCCCAATGCATCCCATAATATTTATTTCTTTCATTTAGGTAGTTATTTTATATAATTCTACAGTTCTTTTCAACAATGTAGATCCAAATGATTTAACAAGCTGGCTATTCCAATTTCCTAGGACAAATATGGCACCACAAATAGATTTTTCAGGAGACACCACAGTCACTTCCAACAGAAGTTCACAAGAAGCATTTCTAGAATTTGCCTATGTGCAATTTTTCTATGAAAAATTACACAACTATTGTTCATTTTACGAAACTTTTGCCTATCAAAATAAGGTATGAGGAAACCTAGGCCATTTGCTTAGGTACAACTGCCAAATGATTATTTTCAGTAACAAAAAATCCAAATACTTCTATGATCCTTTATTACTAATCTTTGTTTATGGAATAAATATTTAGTTTGTGTATTTAGAATAACTTGTATTTAAGCATATACTTAATGCTCAGGAATATTAATTGAATATCTGTCAGATGAACATTTTTCTGGAAAATCTGAGTAGTCAGATTCTTTGTGATTTGGGGGATGAGCTAAACTGCAAAATCAGTTAAGTCCTTCATGTACCTTTTTACCTTTTAATTCCTTTTACAACCTGGAAACTGCGATGGCAATATGTAGGATCTTTTGAGTTTCAAGTAATGTTAAAATATCAATTTATACCTTAGAATCCCTAACCTGTCCATATCTATAAACTACAGTCTGATCTTTCTAGTAGGAACTTTTTTGGGTCATGGATTGCTCGGAGGCCATTCACATAAATACCAGTTTAAAAAGCAGGGTAAATCCCATTTTTTCAGGTTTTTTAATTTGTACTTTTTATCCTAAACCACATAATTGGTAAGAAGCTAGACAGCTGTACAACTATAATTCACTCTAATGTTAGCTAACAGACTGCAAACTGCCAAAGGGAAGGAAAGAGATCAGGATCACCATCTTGTGATTGTTATACGCTTTCTTGCTGAATAGGAAGAAAATACTGTAACAGATAACGGCAGAGGAAGTTAAAGTAAAAACTATTGCTATGTCATACTTTATTAAAAGATAATTATGTGTAAAAATTGTCTTATACTGGCAGCATTTCATGTGTAATATTTCTTCAATATTAGAATTTTAATTTCAATTAGATCTGTAGGGCAATATATAGCAAAAAGAAAGTAGTGTCTTGGCTATGTGAACTTGAAAGGTAAGGGATTAGAAGTCTATTTAAATATCTCCTGTTTATTGGCCCTAATTAGAGCCAATAAATTTCTGTTTTTCCCACACAAGATAAATAGTAACTCATCTGACAGGCTAATAGTATTCATAATGTTAGTATGCATAACCAAGCTATCTAAAGATTGTCATCCACACAGTTTTCATCTTGGAGAAATATAGTAAAAAAGTGTTCTCAATGGTGTTCTAATTTTGGAATACCATGCTCTAACCTTTAATTTTATTGTACCTTGTAAATTCAATTTGACTTGTTTTGTATTTGTTTGTATGCTTTCACGTTACTTTTAATACAATCTCCCTCTTGTTATACAGCATTATTTTTATAAAGCATCACTAGAATTTTGATTCAAAAGCAAGATAGACATTCTTATTTTTTTTTAAAAATCAACAAGATGCTGTAGTCTGGATGTTTGGAAAGAGAGCAACTGTCCGCATCCAAGTCATAGTGAAGGATACAGCAGAAGGAGGAAAAGTAATTCTAGAACCTTGGTAACATCTCAATACGGTAAGAACTGTGCATTTTCAAAATGTATAATACTCAATGTAAGAATATACTTAGAAAAGTCTCTTCTATTCCATTTCACTCCTGTTATCATTTGGATAACAAAACAGTTTTGTTACTCAAAGTGAAGCTAATATTTGTTATGGCCTTTCATGTGATTCTAAAAATATAATTAAGAACAAATTTAATTTACAAAGTTTAACTTCAGAGCTTCATTTCTACAATTGAACATTTTGGAGGAACATGTATGAACAATCCTGCCAACAGGATATATAACTGACTTGGACAATGGGCAATCCATCTAGTGCAGTGATGGAAGAATTTAGCCTACAAGATGTTGCTGAACTATCAGTAGTCCTTACCTTGAATCTGTAAGAATTGTAGCTCAAAAACATCTGGAAATTCATAGGTTCTCTTTCATGATCCTTCATGATCATGATCATGATAATCAACATTATTTTAATTTATTGCTATAAACAATCCCAGGCATTTCAATTCAGAATAGTAAAAAATTAGCATCCTGAGTTAAACAAAATTACACATACTACACCATAGAAAGGTTTTTTTGTATTTTTATAAAATCTGCAAATATACCACAAAGAATGCATACTAAAAGCTAATATTCACACATTTGATTTAAAGAAATGAATGTAAATATAATTCTTTTATATACAGCTTAAATCCAAATTTACAACTGCATCATTTTCATGGAGGAGGTGACATAGATTGAACAGAGATTTGAGTTGTAGAACTTCAGCAAACTGAAAAGATGCTATATAAAACTGGTATCATGAATTTTTGAATAGTGTCTTCAAAAAATAGAGCAGTTCTTAAAGGCTAGTTTCCATTAGAAATAGCTGGGAAATCCACTTATTTTCATATTAAATATGCACATATATTCATAATTGTTAAATTCAGATTCAGTATTTCAGGAATATATAATGGACTTCATAAATTTTCCAGCACAGAAATCCAATCTACATGTTGGATCACTTAGGGTATTTCCCAGCAATAAGGCATCAACAGTAGTAGGCTTTATTTGTGAAAGTAATCTGAAGACTGCTAAGTATCTGTTTTGCTGTATCTAATAAAAATGCACCTATTTCTACCACTTTCTTCCATTTTATGGAAGAATGATTTCCACTCCCTTATTTTAAGTATTTAAATCACAATAACTACACTTAGTTATTTCATGGATGTTTCCGGTTAATTTTCACCTCCTGACATAAATAATGTGTATTCAATTAATCATTTACATTTAAAGAAAGTGACACTTTGGCCAATTACAGTACAGTTGGTCTTAGGTAAAACAAGGGATTTTAACCATATTTAAAGCGATTTTGACATTAATTATTTTAGTCTAAGTACATTTTCTTCTAAATCCCTTTTAAATTAAAACTGTGTCAAATATTAAAATACAATTAAATTGTTTAAATAATCTCTCCTAGAAATGCAAGTCACTTATACAATAGAGAAATTAAACAGAAAAATACAGTATTTCTTCAAACTGGAGGATGATTAGAGACCTATTTGTCTTTTTATCCTTTTTCCTAAACTTTTTATATATATATATATATGTGTGTGTGTATGTGCGCGCGCGCGTGTGTATATATATGTGTATATGTGTATATGTGTATATATATAAATATATATATATATATATATATATAAAACACACACACACACACAAACACACACACACACACACACATTTACCACGTTTATGACAAGACAGTCATAATTCACCCTCTTTGCAAACTACTTTGCTTAAGTAGAAATAAGAGTCGGCATTAAAAAAATCTTTAAAACTAAACAAGCTGTTACCTAAATTAAAAACTCCATACTCAACTCAAAACCCTGAAACAAAAGAAACAGAAAGCAAAACAGATTTCAGAACTAGATGTTGGAAGAGCATGTGTTATTATTGAAAAAATGCATTTATCAATTTAAATGCATGTATTCTGTATGTCTCTCAAATACTTTCTTTTTGGCTTTTATAAGTTGAACAAATGATAGATAACTTGATGGTAAAATTTTCCTGCACTAGAAAAAGAATATAACTTCCTCAAAAAAATATGAGCTGGATTGTAAGGCATTCCAAAGTATTTATGTATACACTATTGGAATGCTGCTGCTGTAAACAGTAACTTGGGATAGCAACACAGATTAACAGGTATTTCCCAAGGATCTCTCATGATGCTTGAACCCAATATAATTGAACAAAGGGAATTTACTTGGAATTTAATCTTGTCAGAAAGCAGATGCAATTCTTTTTTTTCCTATACATTTGTTTTTAATCAAGCTTTAAAATAGCTCTCCCTGAAGATCCTTGAGCTAAAATACTGGCATTAGGAGTTGATCTTAAGGTTCAAGCTTATTGAAAGTCTACTGCTCAGTTATATCACATCTTGATTTTGTGGCAGTACTATTCTGGTATATGCTGTTATTCAACTCCTTTACAGTATTTGTAGTGGGAAAATTTATTGGGACCCACGTCTGAGAAACAGCTGTGGAATTACCAGCAAGGATCCTGGAAGCAGTGTTGGATTGATGTCTGCGATGATCACACTCGTCACCAGGTAAATGCCTTTTTCTCCCAGATTCTTCATTAATCGGAGGCTAAAACAGAGAATTTGCATCTTATTACAATTTACCAGAATGCTCTATGAGAATTCATTATGGTATTATTTTTAAACATTTTAAATAATATTTTAAATATTATATATTTATCAAAAACAGCTGGAGGGTTAGCCTAGCGCCACAATGAGAAAATGTTAAGAATTTAATCTTTGTACATACTAAGTCATTCTTTGTTCTTATACAACAGCCTCCATCTAGTATTTCAGCCATGTATATTTGTTCTGGATGGATTATAGATACATCTAATGATGGTATTAGTCCTTTTCCTTTTAGTTCTTTTAAACAAATTGTGCTTAGTTTATTTAAGTTAATTTGTTTGAGAGAATGTCAACACTCACATCAACTCTGAAATCTTCCAATCTTTTAAAATTGCATAGGTATTCCTGAAGTTTGGGATCAATAGGTGGAGTTTTAGACTGTGAATACTTCAGATAAGCCCAAAATTTTTCTAGCCCATAAAGTTGGCCTAAAAAAGAACAGATTAGCATATAAAAAATATGAAGCAAGAAGTTAAACAATATCATGGGAACAATATAACAACGCATTACCAGATTCATAATCTCTTTTTGTTTCTTCTTGGAAATCTTTGAAGATCTCTGGCCTGAACTTCTTTTCCAGTCCATAACTATAAAAACGGAACAAGCATTCCAGGCCGTACCTAAAAGAACAAGGAATAAATAGATAAGTAGTCTATTTGACTCCATGTGACTTCTTTTTGTGCTTTTTTATAACGTAGACAAGCAGAAACACATACAGTTCTTTTTGTTTGTGTTGTTTCATCATCATCACTCTAGCCACTCTCTAGCCACTGCAGGATGAAGGCCTCTTCTGCATGTTTCCAACCAATATGGTCTTAAGCTTTCCTTTACCTCTTGGCCTTTTGGCTAAGATCAAGCGTAGTATGTCAAAGGTGCTTCAACAAGTACTGAGTGAAGGGTCTGAATACTTATGCGAATGTCGTAATTCAGATTTTTCTTTTTAATAAATGTACAGACATTTCTAAAATTCTGTTTCCACTTTGTCATTATGGAGTACTGAGCATAGATTAATGAGAAAAAAAATGAATTTCAACTACAGCATAACAAAATTGACAAAAATTAAAGTGGTCGGAATCCTTTCTGAATGCACTGTATATCCTGCTTAAGCTGTAGACCAACTACAGCTTTTAGTTATTTAAAAGAAAAAAAGGCTTATTGAAGAAAAATTAACTTTTTCATCCAAAATGTATGTTTCACTACACCGTCCTTTTAATTCATTCTTAGCTACAGTGTAAATATAGGTAACAAATATATTTTAGATTTGGGATTTGCACAAATTTTGATAAAGCCCTGACCAAAAGATAAACACATGTAATAAGTTGATAAGTTTTAGAATAGAGCAAACTTGAAAATGATCAATAAATATTTTCCAGTTTTGCTAAATAAATCAAACACTACAATCTGCTAAATTCTATTTGTCAAAAGGGACAAAAGAATACAAGGCAGCTTTGTATTAGACCAGTGGTCCCCCTTCTGGCTCCACGGACCAGCAACAGTGGCGGGTCCAGAGGAGGGGATGATCTCCTACACATGCGCAAATGAAGCTTTGTGTGCTCATCCACCACTTATATGGCCCAGTTCCCAGAGAGGGGAAAATGGCAGGAATTCTGTATAAGTTCCTGGAAGTTGGATTAATTAAAATCAGTTTGTTGGTAGATAATGCCATTATTTCTATGTGCCAAGACATCAGGTGAGCAACAATATCAAGTCAAACAGCTTGTTAAACAGTTGAAGAACTAAAGGAAAACACAATGTGGGAATTGATCAAATGAATTTTCAAAATGGAGTGAAAAAAGGACTAGGATTCTTAAAATCACCTTGGAATCTACTGTTGCTCAGAGTCTGAATATATGGCTTATAGGGAAATAATTTCTAAAATTTGCAGCAAATTAGATTTAAAATGTACGAAATTATGCATATTATGCGTGATAATTAAGACATGAAGTATATTAGTAGTAGAGTTCTGAACGAAGGAATTAAAAATTTGAATAATTTGTTGCAAACATTAATTCAGTTACAATAGTAGCAAAAAACAATTACTGTTACACACTGGGAACTTTATAAAAAATGTATCATCCCTAGAATGGCTTTATATAAAAGTATAAGGTGAATACATTAGGAACACGATATACCATTCTATCAACCTACTTCTAAAAGTTATAATAGAATAAAAGAGTTGGAAGGGACCTTGGAAGTCTTCTAGTCCAACCCCTACTCAAGCAGGAAATCCTATAATATTTCAGACAAATCTATAACATTTAAGACAAATATAATTAGCTATAATAGTTATAGAATTGAATTCAAAAAGAAAATAATTAAAAAATTAAAGTATCTTTAAAAAACATGAATTAATTAGGAAAAGTAAAATTATACATGGCCTTAATATAGAAAGAAAAAACATCTGTCTTACAGTATTCAAATGCTAACAACGGAGGGTAATTTAACAGCATTGAACAAGAAGGCAAGACAATAGGAATAATATTCACATTGAGTACAATTAATATTTGTAATTCCCCTAATTTAAAGAAGATTGGACAAACATATGAACAATGTATTTATAAACATTCTCAGCTATAGGAGCTAAATAGAACATTCATATTGGGAAGCAATAGATTTCCAACTTTCCATCATAAACAAGAGATTACTATTTCATTTCCTATACATCCACTGCCTCCAAATACCTTGGTAATCTCTCTTAGAAAAGAGAAAACGGATCCTTGCCATTTAGTCCACCTCTTAAGATTGATTAACACAACTAAACCTGAAGAGGTTGAACCAGGAAATGTTTCATTTTGTTATTTTTTGCTCAAAGCAAGGCAAATTCTGTAACATATTTTATACTTTGAGATTCAATAGTTTGTTTGTTTTTAAAAATGCTAGTCATGAGCAAAATGGAGCAAGGTGGGATCCAATTGTCTATCAGATTATTTTTATTATTCCTTCCTGATACTCAACAAACAGTTTGTGTCATGTGGAAAATAATTCCTGTTACTTTTCTCTGCTGGAAGAGCTATTCTATTTTATAATACTAAAACATCACACCAGTACTACTACTGTAATATTGTTCTGTGTATAATTTTAGAAAGCTATAAAACTTTTAGTATTACCTATAATGTTCTTTTGCATCATCTAGAGCTAGTTGCCTGAATTCTTCATACATTTTCTTATTAAAGTGGTCTCTGAGAAAAAAGGACCAAAATCGAAAGAGGGTATTCATTTCTTGAGACTGGCCAATTCCCAACCATTTCCTTTCTAGAGACAAGAGAAAAAAAAAGTAATAGTATGAGGTAGCCTGTTTAGAATTACAGTATATTTCCTCTAATTGACAAACAATTTATACTAAAATATATTATAAAGGTAGCAAACTAGCTAATAATTTGAAAATAATTATCTGAATGTTAAAATCATGTAACACATGTATCTATGAGAATGTTAAAATTAATATTATTCCAGCAAGGTCAGAATAAAGCTTGTGATTTATTGGCCAATGAATTTTTTTTCATTTCATTACCACGTGCTTAAAACAAATTCCAGTAGTATTGTGAGATAAATAGAAAAAAGAGCATTAGAATATAGAGAAGAAGCAGATATGTATTAATGTTTATTAATGTTTATTAATGAATTAATGTTTAGTGCATTTTACAACATTTTGTTTTAATGAACTTGCTCCAATTTTTGGAAATAATATAACACTATTTACTTTACACTGTTTACTCATACAACACTCTATGAAGGAGATAGGTGCTTTCTAAATATGTTAAACAAATAAATGAATATAATATGTTCTGTCTTCCAATTAAAAATGACAAATATTAGATTTTTACCATTTAGGCATCTACGGCGATATTTATGGTACACTTGCTGAGTAAAACCATTTTCCTTCAGAAGTTCATGAGAAGGATGTTGAAATTTAGGAAGTGAATGAGGGGTACATCCATAACTTCCTGATAGCGGAGCACCTTCTAGTGGTGATGCATTTGAACTGCTATGTGAAATGAAACAAACAAGTCTCAGATTTTTTCTAAAAATGCCTTTTGTAACGCTATAATAAACATAATTCAGCAGATTGTCTAAGTTTCTAACATTAAAACTAGTCATTTCACAAAATGTAACATTAAATTGAACTTTCAGAATGTGCATACAACTACTGTATGTCATAAGTTTATATGAATGTTTTTTTCTTCCATTCAATCTCGTACAGTTCTTGGAGACTGCCTGGACAAGGCCTTGAGGTTTTCTTGGCAACGTCTTTCACAGGTGGTTTGCCATTGTCTCCTCATAGGGCTAAGAGAAAGTGACTTGCCTAAAGTCACTCAAGTGGCTTTGTGCCTAAGGCAGAACTCATGGTCTCCCAGTTTCCAGCCTAATGACTTACCCTCTATACCAAACTGACTCTCTATGTAAGCATTTTCCTGTGACAAAAATGCTAGAACATAGAAAGCTACCATCACTAATATGGTTACATGAGAGATATTTTCTTCTTTCCCAACATGCTTGTTTTCCACTCATAGGTCATCCTCAACATGACCACAATTGAGCCCAGAAATCATGACAATCATTAAGTAGGTCACATGACCATTTTTTATGACCATTTTTGTGAAAGTCATTAAGCAAACACTATGGTCATTAAGCGGATGTGGCCTTTAAATGAGTCCACTTTCCTCCATGGGTTTTTTGCTGGAACCTGAAGTAAATGCTTGAAACTAGCAAAAGACGCCAAAAATCATATTCATGTGTCCATGGGATGCTGCAAACGGATGTACATGTGAGCTGGTTGCCAAGCTCCCAAAATGAGACCACGTGACCACATCTGTCTCTGTCTCTGTCTCTCTCTCTCTCTCTCTATCTGTGTCAGAACTTTGAAAACAGCTTGTAAGTGGCAGTGGGGAGATCTATCATAACTTCTGACAGTAATTAAGCAACTGGTCATTAAGTGAAGACTACCTGTAATACTTTTAATATAGGAAAACTTTAGGACAAGAGTCCCCAATCCCCAAACAGTTGGGAACTGGCAAGCACACAAAGCTTCATTTGTGCATAAGCAGGATCTAGACTGCATGCATGAAACCATTGACCCCCACTGCATCTGCTGCCACCACCGCCGCCAGTCCGTAGACCCAGAAAGGTTGGGGACCATTGCTTTTGGACATGGGGTGTCACACTCGTGGGGTCATGTTGCCGTCACGTGATGTTTCGCGACATTTTTCCCTTCACAGAGCTGAGGTGGGTGTGGCCTGCACATGACACATCCAGCCCATGGGCTGCTAGTTTGACACCTCTGCTTTAGGACATGCTATCAGTTGCCTGCATTCTTTCACAGCATGCTTCCTTAAGAAGCATGCTAACGTTTTTCTGAACATTCAAATCTATTGATTCTAAACATTTCAAAACATTAAGGTTTTAATTATACAATATTTAATCATACAACAAATACAATGAAAAACAATTCTAACTAATAAACAAAGTACTTATAGCTCTGTATTTGACTGTGGGCAAGCATTTAATATATTTGCTTTGTCAACTATAAGAACACATGTGAACTACTTTGAAATAAAGGCTGTAAAACCTTAAAATAAGTCTGCTAGTCAACGACTGTATATAGTAAAGTTAGTCATATGTTCTATTTAAGCTATTATGTCTCCTTTTTCTTGAGATAGCTCATTTCTTTCTTACTTTAATATAATTTTAGATAATATTGATAATTAATCAAATTAAAATAATTAATGAATATTAATTTTTCATTACATACTTTCCAGAACAGTGGGGAAAAAATTCAGGTGGCAAATTTTCATATACAAGTGATGTACAGTTCTTTTACTTTAACATTCCTTTATCTTAACAATTGATAAAAGTTGTGTGAAATGTACAGGAGCAGTGGATAGGGTGAGGTGTTGGCACTTACTTAAATGTGCAAGGTGACCGGGAAGATTTAACATCTATTTTTCTTCATTTCTTTAAATATTTTAGATGAACACAGCTTTTTTTTACAGTGTTTTGTGGAGTGCCCATGGGACATATAATATGTGATCAATGCAGGAAATAATTAACCCTCTGCTGCTATGAAAAGCATTTTAGAAATAAAAGTGATAAATAATTAAAAAAAGAACCAAAGAAACCTTATCTGTTTGTACACCTAATAGTGTAAACTTTCACTCTTCTAAGGAGACTTCAAATGAAGGGTGGAAAGGAAATTAACAAATATCACCTCTCATTTCTACTAGTTTTACAACTGCCACAGATTCAACTGGGAAAATAATGCCTAAACTTACTTCTAGCAATATCCTTGGTCAAATCTTGAGTATATTTTTGAATATATGTGGCTTTCAGAAAAGTCACATCTTCCACTTTTTCATATTTTGAAAGACCAAGTAATTAAATTAACTTCATCAGTGATTATAAGAACACATACAAATTAAGATTATCAATACATAATAAATTATTTCTACCTTATGGAAGATGTTCTTGGTCTGTGATCCTTGGAATCCATTACCCAGCCAACATGACTTTCTAATGGAGGGTTGGTACTATGCCGTGTTTTTCTTTTCCTTCGTGTCTGAAATAAAATATAGCATTATATTTCCCTGGTGTGACTGGAGCCACTTTTCTGAAGAATCACAGTCTAATTAAAATCCAGTTTCATAAAATTTTACTTTACACATCACATGCATTATGAGGTCATAAAGTTGATTATGGCTGACTACTCAACTACTAGGCTTAACAGGAAGCTGACAATGCATTTCAAAATAGATTTAGCAGCTTTGACCTAGCAAGGAATACAACATGTTTCAAAATAGCAATAATTTACTATGACCCAGAAATATATTTTGGTTTTGGTTACCCCAACATCAATAATTCTTGCTTCTTTAACCACAGGATAGAATCTTGGTGTTTTGTTAGGATCTTGCAGTCTTGGTGTACGAGGTGTTTTAGGTGTTCTGGTAGGGTGAACTCCAGGAGATTCAGGAACAGCTGTTGGTAGTGAGCGAGCCATTGTTGTTGGAGGTATTTCCTGGACACCAAACAATTGACAAGCCAGCTCTTCAGTAACATCTAATTAGAAAGACCATATGATTAATACATGTATAGTAAGTACTATCTTTTTATCTTACTTGGCCTCAATAGCACTGTTCTATTTCACTGGACCTATTTTTATTTATTCTTCTCTTATTTTGCATATTTCTGTTATCCTTTATATATTCAACTTTCTTTTCCTTGCGTGTAATATATATCACCAGATATTAAAGTTTAAATTAAATTAAATTGAGATTAGATTTAAAAGGAACAAAATAGATAATGGAAATTAAAAAAGCATACATTTATTACTTCACATTTATGTTCTCTAATTATGTATTACCATGAAATATTCTATGTATCTGCTGAAGTAAAATGCAGCCTGTGAAAGCTTGTCTTTTTATAAAAGTTACAATTGGAAGATATTAGACTTCTGATTTTTTGCTACCATAGATTAACACAGTTTACCTCCTATACTGCTTCAAAATGAAACATTGTTTTGTCTAGTACCAACAGGTTTTTGAAAAATTCTAATTCTTTTTAACAGTTCAAAGTAATGAAAACCAAAACAAAGCAAATTGTTTTGTAAGAAATTATGAAATATTCAACCAAGAACCATTCCACACATGTTCTAAATACATATATACAGAAAGCTCTTGTAATTGAAAGGGATTAAAATCAATTATCAATAGCTCGAACACCATGTTAATATTGGAGAAGAGATTACAATTTTATCCATATTTCATCATACTGAATGTCATCTTGATAGTGTAACTTTTTTTTTGTAACATCAGACATACATACCTTTTGAAGGACCAGGAGGATTATCCTGATTTGAATCCATTACATATTCAGGAGTAAGACTGTCAAATTCTTCTTTGCTGATGAGGTGTAACTTCTTAAAATTTTCAACTTCTTGCTGAAATGTGTAAAACTTTATTATAACAAGAATAATAGTCCACAGGAAAAACGCAAAATAAACAATACATTTAATGAATTTAAAATATGAAATAATTATTCCACCTGGAAACAGAGAACTGAAATACTATGGTGCTCATAATGATTGCAGTTTTCAGTTTTCTCAAATTCATATCCTATGCCCTCAATATAAAACCATTCTCATCAAGCAAATTGCTCAAATTGTAGGATTAAGAGAACACTTAGACAAAGGCCAGACCCTCTTAATATATATATATATTAATATGTGTGTGTGTGTGTGTGGGTGTGGGTGTGTGTATAAAAAAATAGCAATGTTTCACAGTTCTCATCTCCCATCTTATCCTCTGAAATAAATATTTGGTTAAACAAGATCTATTACTGCCAATGATCTAGTTAACAGATCATTTAAGTGACTACTTGAAAAAAAAAACCTGTATTACGAATATTCAAAGCTGTGTTTTAGTTTTCTACCCTTTCCAGAGACAATTGTTATATGACTGAATTTTTATTACTTTGATTTTGAAACAGCTTCCTTCCCAGTTTTCACTTAATGACTAGAATTTGTTATAGATTCTACAAATATCTTTTCATCTACTGTGGTGAAGGGTTATGGAAATAGCAGCCATATTTATTAAATTATATTTATTGCTCAAATTCATAATTACCTTCACAGCAATACAATCATTTTCACTTTGCTCCATCCACAAATCCTGTTCATAGTAGTATAATCCATCATTAATAACTTTGGCAAGTTCTGATGTAATTTTTGCACGTGACACATGGTTGCCAGTTCTATCTCCTCCAGGATGCTTTCGCATATGTGGTGGGGTCTGTGTCACAATCAAAATCTTATTTAAATCTTGATCATCAATTTCATAATCTGAATCACTTTCTGACCATTCTGTGAACGTATTCTTCCTGCCTTCTATTTGTTCCATCTCTTCGTCAAACAAAAAATCAAGTTCTTCCTGTTCTTCAGAAGATGGTGGCGGCAGTTGCTGATTTGTCAGTTCCTCACGTCCAGTCCCAGATTCCTGAAAATGGCAAAAAATTGTTCATTGTTCTTGCAAAAATAACAATATTTACATAGAAATAGCATTTTTAGCATTCATGCTTAATAAAACAGAAAAGAACAGAATGTACAAACTAATGAATTCAATGGACTTAAATATATCAGTAATGTGGCCAATAGATTCTACATATTATTTTCCTCTTTTCCCAAAACTGCATTAACATATGATATGCAGCTGCCACCTTAATATGCATTTCATTCTTTTCTAAGAAGCAAACAGTTGACAGAACTAATCCCAACCATTGGCCAGAGAAGCAGTTAAACACAGTTCTTTCTACAATCTATTCAAAGAAGAATACCAGCAATGAATGATCAGGCTGAACATAGCTGGGTATATATGCATATAACTCATTATGTCATGCTGTGTTGTCAAAACTTATCTTTGTTTGCTACTTTTTCTAATTCCTTTATGTAATGTCTTTTTCTTAAGTGTGGTATCTCAATCTTTCAATGAGACAACTATAATAAGTTAGATGTATAGATAAAATTTCGTGGATATCTTATCTGGGAAACATGTCGGAATATGACCTATTTTCCTGGACTTGCTCTACATTCACAGGGATTTTTTAAAAATACAAACATTAAAGTTAACATTTTAAGCATTACCTTTGGCTTAACTAAGGAGGGACGATGTCTTTTTTTAACTTCTATCCAAGGTTCAGAATCCAAATCCGGGAGGCTTGTAGATAATGCTTTGGATATTACTTCAAGATTGCTTGTTTCAATACTTTTCTTAGTATTTAGACTTCCTATTCTAGGAGAACTTGGTGCAGATTCTAAAATGGAAAAATATTTTTCTGTGCTTGGAAAGATCAGCCCATTTTTTTGTTATTAACCAACCTATTTCTTAATAAAATTTATATATTTTTTTCTCTTTCTGGTAACTATAAGTGGTATAAAAATATTTTAAACCTCAAAGAGATAAGAGATGATTGTATAGATTCAGTATTAATTTTTTTATATGCAACAAATAATGGCACCAAGGATAAAATATAAATAAATAAAATGAATATTGAAGTTTTCTCCTGCTTTATATCTCATAACAGATACAATTCAAACTGACACACTGAATAAAGTCATGCAGATTATATTGTAGCCTGGAGCATGTTTCAAATAGTGTGTTATGGAAATATAATACTACTAACCAAATAAACCAGCACTTAGTATATGACATTTTTTCCAGCTAGCTGCAAAAAACACACAACAATCTTGAACCTTGTACCTCCCATCAAACCAAGACAAACAATCAAACAACTGTATTTTTGATTTGTTAAAAATTCACATTTAAGAAATCCTGTCCATGCTGGTATTCCTCCTTATCCTATAAGGATCTGGGTCTTGTAAACCATTGATATCCCATCCTGGACTATGTGGACAGAGCCAAATTTATGACCTTTTCAATAGCGAGGGTGGAGGTGGGGGTCTTATGGACAGAATTGTAGGCGTAATTAATTTCAATTCTTAAAACCTTGCATTTTGTAAAAATTAAGCCCAATTTTGGTACTAGTAATACCCATATTTTGTGTCTTTCCTTCAACATGTTGAAAACAACATACTACTGTATCTACAGTGACAATTGTATATTCCTGGCTTAAACCAAACATTTTGAAATAGAATATGTTGATATTAAGAACGGCAGTATTAGCTCATTTGAAAACATTCTTTCTCTCAATTGGCTATTTTTCTAGCACACAAGACAAGCCACCTATTGCATTATTCTCAGGCTATACAACACATTATTTCAAAAATAGCGTATGGCCATCAAATGTCCAATGTTCAAAAATCTATAAAGCTCTCTCTTTTCACTATTAAATGATTGGAATCTAATATTTTGTAATTTTAATCTAGATGAGATTTTAAACATCAGATTAAAAGGGTGGAATACAAATCATATTTTTATAAACAATAGATAAAGCAAGACAGTACGCCGCAGTATCTCAATGATCTTATCTGAAATAGGAAACTAAATAGGGTCAGGCCGAGTAATTTTGGCTGAGAGACCACCAGGAAATCTGAAAAACTATAGGTTAAACTCCAAAGTTTAAAAATGCCCTCAAATATTGCAATGGCAAACCATTTCATTATTGTTGTCAATATAACAGATGGATTGCCTTTATAGTGACTGGGGGCAGAATTTGAGTTAAGGTATTTACCTTATAGAAAGTAGACGGAACAGGGTTCAGCAATTTTTTGTCAGTCAGAAACAGGGACTTTGGGGGATTTTTTTTTCTGCTAGCCTAGGGAGCTTTGGGAGAATGAAGTCTGGAATAGAAGTAGGAAGTTTTGAAAGGCAATTCATTTCAAATTCATCCCTAATAATTCATCCCTAGACATCACTTTGATGAACCCCTATTTCTTACAGTACCATTTAATGTCTATGTCTATTTACCAATGTAGTGTAGTTTTGGTTTTATTTATCATTATCCTCTTCACTCCCCCCTTTTATTGGTATTATTATGATGATGATTCTATTGCATTGCATGCACACTGAATACTTCTGTATTGGAGACAAATTCTTTGTGTGTCAAATCACCCTTGGCCAAAGTTCAGTTCAGTTCAGTTCAATTCAATTCAATTCAATTCTCCTCTCTGAATCTTTGCCTAAGCTGCTGTCATTCTCCCTATGATTCAATTAATGCAAAACAGATACTATGCAATATTACGGGGAAAACAGCCAAGAAAGAATACGAAGCAGATAGTCAATTTTTTGTGACAATGATCTTTTCTGGGTGAGGTCCTGTCCTCATCCCAGCTCCTATCAGCCTAGCAGTTTGAAAGCATATAAATGCAAATAGACAAATAGATGTCACTTTGTTGGGAAGGTAACAACGCTCTGTAATGTCATGCTGGCCACATGACTGCGGAAATGTCTTCAGACAGCACTGGCTCAATGACCTTGAAATGGAGATGAGGACCACTCCTTATAGTCAGCAATGACTAGCAGAGTAAAATCCACAGGGATACTTTTAAAAGACAAGGAGACTGAGCACTGAGATGCCATTATTAAAATGACAAGATGAGATGACTCTGTTTTGCTGAGGCCTTCATGCCCAATATTATTTAGCTTATCCTACTTGAACTGTTGCTAAAAAACCAACCATCCATCCCACAAGAAGAGTGCTGGGAGGAGTAAGTTTCATACATTAGAACCTAGGGGTGCATCATGAAAACAGCATCTCTCCACTCCTGATCCCTTCTCGTTTTACTTCATCCCTTATGATATTGTTAGGATTTTTTGTTATTCTTTCTGGATGGGTTTGTTTTTTTATAGAAAGTGTTGCTTTTTATGATGTGTCTGAGTGCTAACTACTCAGCGTCTTCAAAAGTGGGTGGCATACAAACAAATAATTTATAATTATGCTCAGAAATAAAATGTGGAAAGAATTGCTCTAACTGGAGCAATTCCTTTAGTCTGATCTATGAAGAAGAAATCCAGTGCTTTCTTCTTTTGTTATCCTAACTCTGCTCAGAAGCTCATACAATAACTCCCTGTATATCACCAAATATTTAAAAGAGGACTTAAGGGTCATCAATCAAAACTCTGTGGAGAGGAAAGTTTTTAAAAACTGGAAATTTTGATTGTTCTGATTGATACCATGACCTCTTTTATATAGACATTGCTTCTTAAAGATAAAAAGGCAAGAAAATATAGCTTACAAGTTTAGTTACATTTTCCATTTTCTATTTCTTCAAGAATAGAAGTGGGGGGAAATTAATGGAAATTGAAAACTGAAGCAGTAATGGTAATAGTAGTTTATAAATTACCATTTGATTAAAAATGGAATATCTGTGTCCTTATAAATATAGAGCCTTAAAATACAATTTGAAGTAAAAACATCTTACCTGTATGTGAACCAAAAATCTGGCCTGGTATGAACTCTGGACAGTTAATAAGCTGAGAAAAGTCTGTGTGTGGAAGACTAAGTGGAGAGGGACCTGGAATTGGCCATTTTTCTGGTTCTATCCTTTTCCTCATCTTCTGATCTTCTATTTCTATTTCAGTACTGTCCTTTAAGGCCTGTATTATACAAAGAAATATATTAATTAACCTGCATGTAAATAAAATGCAATGATGCTTAACACTAGGACCTTACCTTTTATACATACAGATTACAAAATACAAGTCACTTAACTTCTGTTTTGATAGACAAATATTTACGAAGCCAACAATGACCTTTGCAAGATGATTTGTTTTATTTTCACTTCTCAAGATGGCCTGATTGTCTGAATTTTGCAAAAATCTGTTAAACAAATTTCCACTTGGAAACAGCTAACTTTTCCCTGAACCATAAGCAATATCTGATGTATACTTTGGCAAATTTCTTTTAAAATGAAATATATAATTGTCTCATTCCTGGTTTCTACAGGTAATCTTTGATATTACTTGTATATAAGTTGTGACAGCTGGTCTACCTTTTTTCTCAAGAAGTCTGTTTCCAGGTTTTCTACACTAAAATACTACTTGCTAAAAACAGTTAAAATGCTTAGTTTAACATAAAATGTAAGTTATAAGTACAAATGAGTTATGACTGCAATTAGGACTGGGATTGCCATCAGTAAGTTATATGATTGTAAAGCATGTCACATGACTGCATTGCTTAGCAATAGCAATTTAGGCAGTCCTGGTTGCTGTCATTACCCAAGATGTGCAGGTTGTTAAATGGGGAGCCCAAAGAACTTGGGTGCATGCATGTGAGCATGGGGAGGCCGAGAGAAGAACTGTATGTCTTTGTGAATGTAGATATGCCCAGGAAAGAAACAATTGGGTGGACATATATAAACACAGGGAAATACAGAGAAGAATGATTTAAGTGTGGTGTGAGAGCACAGGGAAGGAGGGATGGCATGGTACATGGGAAGATCAGAATAGGGACTTAATTGAGTGACTTGTGATCTTTCCTGCTGGCTTCCCCACTGACTTTGCTTGGGGGAAGCTGGCAGGCAAGGTCATCAATGGTGATCAAGTAACTGTGGAATTTTGCAATCATTGTAAGTGGAAGCTGGTTGTCAAATGCCTAAATTGAAATCATGTAATTGTAGGGGCACTGCAAAGGTTAGAACTTTGAGTATCAGTTGCTAAGCAGCCCTTGTTCAGCACCATCACAGCTTTGAATGGATGCTGAATGAGTAGTCAGTAAATGAGAGCTACCTGGACAATGAAAATTATGATCTTCTGTAATAAGCAATCAATATATTTTAATAGTGTTCAATTTCTTTTTTTTGTTTAATTTTACCTTGTATATTGGACAAGTTAGGCTTGAATTTTCTTTACTTATGCGAGATTTTTTTTTTTTAATTTACTTTTAAATTTATATGCCATCCATCTCATTCATATATTCTTTATAAAAATATAAAGTGTAAATTCTTTGTTATTAGAAAATTGTTTTAATCATTAATTCAATCCATCTATTTTCTATGCAAATTGCAATTCCAGGAAATAGCGTCCAAATAAAAAAATGTTTTGTTAAAATGTTTTTTAAAAGTGCAAATATAATATACATATACATGTAAAACTATTGATTTACCTCTAATATTAAGTTTACGTTTGTAGTGAGAGCCTGCACACGATGGAAGCTTGCAATCAAAGATATAGGCAAGAATCCTTGTTGGTCCATCTTCCTTCTCAAGAAGAAATCTCTTTCCAGGTTTTCTACACTAAAATAATACTCACTAAAAACAATTAAAATGTTTAGGTTAGCACAAATATAAGTTTGGGGAGCCCTTAACCTCTGAAAGCTGATTAATAGGGCTTTCTTCAGTATTAGTTTTTGATATAATTCAGCATTTAGAATTTTATTCTACTTTGATTTGTATATTGTTGAATTAAACCATGTATAAAAATATTCTAATATTTTGCAGTTCAAATACAATATAGTAACTAACCATCAAAACCTCTTTAGAAAATTGTCTTATATAATGATAATTTTATAATTGCAAAGTGTCATAGACATGTGAATTTGTCACACTGTAATACATAAGGTAAAATATACTATTTTTTTTTTGTAGCATGAAGAGTGTCAGGACTCATCTTTCATAAAAAATCACAGTGAAAATGCTTAATGTGAGTAAAAGAACAAACATTGATTTCCAACCAATGCCACTGATACATTAAAAAGCTAAGATTTTAAAAGACAGTTTATTTAAAGTTTGGCTTCCTCCCGCCTCGGTAGCAAATACATTAAGCAATCTACAATCTACTTACACTTGGCGTTTAATGTATTCTTTAAGCAATGTTTCATCCACAGAATACATCTGCACTCCTGTTCCATCATCATAATAATACATCATATTAGTGCTAAGATCTGGCTGAAATGGCTGATCACTCCTTTCACTATACTGTTCTCGGTAGCCACACAAATAGTCATGGTTCACTTCAAAATTAGCAGAAGAATAAAAGTAGATTAAGTAAATGTACCCTTGAAAGCTTTCATCGATTGATTCAAGATGAAAAAGGAATCACCAAACATTTGTACTAATGTAAATAGTCTTCCTTTTTCTGTTGCTAAGAGTTAACAATGACATGTCATTGTCAAAATAATCAATACATACATACATATCCAACTATTCCTCTTATTCTCAGAAGGTAAGGATTAGTGGCTTAGATTTTTTTACTAGCTTCCTTAAATGTATATGACTATTCAGTTTCATGGCTTGGCTTGTAGTAGAATAAAGTTCATGACCATTTAACTGGGGGGGGCAGGGGGGGGAGAGAAAAATCAAGATTTTTGAGCATAGAAAAAGTGGGACATTGAATACTTTTGTGTATCAATAATCATTCCTAATTTTGTTTTATTGTAATATTTAAGTTTGAATCTCTTTACAAAACATCAGCAGGATAGGAGCAGTATGAATCTCTGGGAGAGAGATATCATTTTATACCCAACTCTTCATTCCTAGAGAAGTTTTTCATACTATATTAGTCTAGTATCAAATATGTTTTAATTGATTTACTGTTGATGCGTTCTTGGCTTTTATATCTCTCTCTTCAAATGAAATGTTACAAAGTCTTTTTCAGATTCTGTATCAGAGTCTGGGCAAAAGTACAATGTTGCAAATTAGACATTCTGAAGGAAAAAATAGATTCTTAAGATGAGATATTAGAATCAATTCTCTTAAATCACACTTGCAAATTTCAAATTTCCTATAATGTCCTATTAAGCAACAGATTATAATTGTTACAAAATTAAGGCACAAATTAAAACCCTAAGCCCATTTCAAATTGTTATTGTTACAGTTTATAAAGCTAATTCATATTACAAGCCATGAGTTGGCATTATGTTATAAGCAACCCATGTAACTATGGCTAATTTTGCAATTTAGTATGTTCAATACCATTCTTTCTTAATAATTTTCTATTTCCATACTTCGAGGATTTCCTCTTCCACGTCCTCTTCCTCTTCCCCTGCCTCTCCCTCGTCCTCTGTAAAATCCTCTAACACTGCCACCTTCACTTCTCACACTTGAAACTTCATCATGATCTTCTCGCTTTTCCCGATCCCTTCGCCAGCCTTTTGGAAAAAAAAGAATAAAGTTCTGAAGTCGCACAACTGAAATTTCCATAGTCAGACATCAACAACATGTGCAAGATAAACCACTAGAATTTTAAGTGACATACTAGTTCTTGCCTCATTGCGTCTGTTGTTGTGAGGCACAAGCTTGCTGGTTTCTGGCTGGGACCTTGAACTGTTCTGAGATCCTGGCCTTTCTTGGTTATTTAGCTTCATATCATCTAAATGAAGTGGTACCCATTTATGCTTATTACCTTCAAATATAAAATATAAAAGTATAATGTTGTTGAGAATATAGATCTAATACAATCATTTCTAAAATATTAGTTGCAATTAAATTCTAATATATACACAGAGAGGAAAACATGCAGCAATATTCTCAAATATTCACATTTACTATACTTAGAAACTATAAAATTTAGTCCAGACTAACCTTTTTTCTTTTGATTGTTAATCAGACCCTCATCTTCACTAACATTTTCTCCATGAATATCTGGATTTATCTCCAAATTTTCCTTTATTTTATTGGCATTTTTCTTTTCATTTTTTTCTTCTTTCTCTTTTTTTATTGGAACTTTTTTATTCTGATTACTTATATTTTTACACTGCAACAAAATATTAAAGGATGTAAGAATTCAATTTTAAGCGTATTCATATAATTGAGGCCTTTTAAAATTAATATTGTTTTTTAAAATTCCTATTTTTTTCCATCTTTACTTCTGTTCCTTATTAATCAAATGAGCCTATTTCCCTTATTTACCAAAGGCAATTTGCACATAGTCCCAATTTTTATTTCTTCAAATCTGCTTCAAGTATAAACTTTCTATGAGCTGTATTTTAATTTTCTTTGCATATAATGGTGGGAACAAGATCCATTCTTTTCTTTACATACCATGATGGGAACAAGGTCCATAGAGACACTGTAGGGTCTTACATTTTCTAAACTAATAATTTCTTACCCATTCATGTTCACTTTTAAAACAGGGGCTTGAGCTCTCTTGTTAAGAAAACACTAGTGACCAAGGTCAGCAATAGAGACTAGCTGCAAGTAAGAAAGCTCTAATTTTTTGTAACTTTCTAGTTGTCCTTGTTAAGTACAGTTGAAGCTTCTTCAGCTATCTTCAAGCTTACCAGTTCTTTTATTTTTATTCATTTATTTTAAAAAATTGTATGGCCACCCATCTAATAACCAACTCTGAGCAGCTCCCAATCAAAAGTAAATAAATATGACTTTTTATTTCAAATATGCTTTCAAAATAAATACATCATATGGCTAATGACAACAGTACAGAAAAAGAAAAGCCATCAGTGTGGAAGTATTACTATTGCCATCTAAGATTTAAAAAAAAATAGTACAGTTTTCCACAGAGTGGAAGAACCAAAGGTTCTGTGATTAACTAAAGAAATAAAACTATGAATATTCTAGACAGGAAGGACCACCAGTAGAATGCCAAGAGCAGCAAAAAGTATATATTTGCACTCTCCTCTAGAAGTGTAGACAAACAACTCCTTCTACAATTACATAGAAAACTAAAGCTGTGGTGCATTCCCCCCCGCCCCCCCAAATGAATTTACCTCAGAGCTTGCAATTTCACTTGGTGTTGGCCAGTTTGTTGCATCATTGAAATAATCTGCCTGCAGAAATAAAAAAACAACAACTTAATGTTCATACAATATTTATTCAAAAGCAAGCAGAAAGTATTCATAATTGTCAATGAAATCATACTATAGCAACTAGATTACAGATAACAAGATTATTAATAACTGTCTTCACTATTACAGCAGGATGACAGGTACTCCTCACTTAAATTGGGACTGGCAACTCCATCACTAAATGGTAAGTCGCTAAATGAGACATTGCTGTCCATGATGGATTTGCAACCTCAGTTCTGCCACAATAGTTAAGCAAATCACCCATGGTCATTAATTGAGACATCACATGACCAAAATTTGTGATTTTACTGTTGGCTTCTCATTGACCTTACTTCATGGAAGCCATCTGTGAAACATGCAAATAAAATGACATGACTGCAAGGCTCTTAATAGTCATAAACACCCACTAGTTGCTAAGCCTCCCGCCTCCCGATTTTGACAATGTGACTGCAAAAATGTTGCAATAGTCCTAGGTATAATGTAGTGTTACTGGATAAGGCTATATATCTTTAAAAACAAGTATATCTAAGAAGGAAAAAAGACAATATGAAAATTTAAGAACAGAACTGAAGCAATGCTTAAAACCAGAAATAGTTTTTGAAAAAGGCATGAATTCACATATTTTCTACATAGATTTTGAGGGTGGGCAGGATTGAATTAATTTTTCTGAATTTATCAGTACCGCCATAGTAATTTAGAAAACAATGCCATGGTAGATGTGGCAGTCAAGTCCCTTAAAAACATATGCAACTGTGAATCACAAAAATAATATATTAAGTAATTACAGCATTCTTTTTTCTTGACAAGAAAAAAGCCTATTAGATCAGAATCAAATACACTGAAACCAAGTGTAGCCATTCTGAATGGTGTCATTTTGAGTTTTCTGATTGTTCTGAATCTGGCCGATGAGGCATTTGTTTTCTATTTTATTTGGTTGTCTTTTTCCCCCCAAAATGTTTTCTATATTAAATACTGCAGCATTAGTGACCAGACACACCCTTGTTATTAATTTAGACTAGAAGGAATTAAATGATAATGAAGCAGTGTGACTGAACAGCATTTAAGCACACCAGAGAAGAAAAAAACAGTTTATTACCTACTAGTCTGCCTAAAAAATTACTGGGTTTGTTTTTTATTTGTTGCTACAAAGATGTGATGTGTGTGTGTGTGTGTGAAGATTTAAAGCGTTGAATACACACAGCTTCAAGTGAAGGCAGTTTACCTGAAGTAAAACATCAGGAAAAAGTACATTTCTTTTCTTTCTTATTTAAAATAGCCCAGAGGTGATTTATGTATATGTCTTGGACAGATGTAACTGAATTATAGTCATAAAAGGGAACTTATGATTACATTTTGAAGTAGTAAATAAAAGAAATTATTAGTACATTTCTCAAAGCAGAGAGGAAAGAGCTTTAAGGGATTAGGATGTACTCCTCCTTCAGCAATGGAGATACTAATAGGTACAGAACTCTGGAAGCCTTCAGTCAGAAAAGGTCAAAACCATTAACTTTAACAGCACCAAGTTTACTGTCATCAGGAAAAGTGCAGTTATAAAGAATACTGTACTTTCTCACAAGGAATTGACATGGAATATGGAAAGGAAGTTCATCTTTTAGGAAAAGAAAAGAACATTTTAAAATTCTAACACAGAAATCAGAATTCATGTCTTTAAATCAACTGCATTTGGTTCACAAGAATAACCTAAATATGAATGTGGAGACAGAGAGCCATACCTTCATTAAAAAAGCAGATAAAGTCAAAAATGCTATGTGTGCGCATACTGTTTGCTACAAAAAATATTTCTAAAAATGCTGAGATTATAAATACAAAGCCTATTGTATTCTGCAGAATCTTTAAAGTTCACTTAAAAATCAAAGTATAAATTCCTTTGGGCAGGTTTGTTGAGATTTGTTGTATGCTTGTACTCTACTAATGCTCCTGTATCTCACAGGTGCAAAAGAAAGAGTATAGAAGCACAGATAATTTTCTTAAAGGGTAGGAGGAAAAGTCACTACTAAGGCAACAATTACACAAATATAGTTTGAGTCAATTTCAAGAAAATAATTTGAAAAACATTCTCAAACTTTTAAAGAACCACTTAATGTAATGAATGACTTCTTCAATTTAACAGCCTGTATCATATTTTCTGAATATATCTAACTGTGCAAAGATTATTCTAATAAGTCTCTATTTTGTTTAAGCACACTTCTAATCAAACTAACTCCTTGATGTAATACTTTTCGAAAAATACCAATCAATGATTAAAACAATTCTAATGCTTAGCTATAATAAAAATACTCACCAATGCTAGCCTTTTTCCCAAGCGTAAATCTTGTGTTATACACTTAAGCCTTACATTATTTTGTAATTAAAAACAGTGACAAAGTTTTAGGATAGTTAGATACATTTTATAATCAAAGTTGGAATATAAATATATACACAATAACTGAATTTTTAATAACAGAATATTGAACTTAAATTGTATCGATACATGCCTTACTGGGTTTCTTTATCTTCAACTTTCCTGCTTTTATGACTTTAGTAGAACACAGCAGTTCTAAAATAAAGGAAAAGTAGTTAAATCAATGAAGCTTGATTTAAACTGATTCAGTTGAATAGTACTATATATTTAGCAAGTATGTATAGCATCAGCTTATCTGTATGTAATTTATTTGTGAAATAGTTTACCAATGTATTTCACGATTGTTTCTTAGAAAATATGAAATACAGTATTTATAAATACTTAACAATAGTTTTATAAGTTATTTTACCCATGTCAGCATACATTTTTTACATTTTATTAAGCTTTTAACATAAAGCTGCAAGGTTATATATCTGTTTCCCCATCATGTCTCTATACTAAGTGAACATTTCAACATCCAACATATCTAGCAGGCATCAAGTTGAGGAAATCCGTTCTACATACTTAAAAATATATGCACAACCAAGATTTGGATCTGCATAAAGACAAATAGGTTGGTGTAATTATCATCTCACATCTTTATGGCATTGAATTATGAATGTATTTCAAAAGGGAACAAACAAATATATTACAAAGTACAGCTATCCAGCAACCTTAATTAATGAAAGCACTAAAATGAGGCTATTGGGAACAATAGGTAAAAATAATGATCTCCAGAGAAATGCACAGATAGAATGCAATTATCATTTGTTTCTTTGTCTCACTTATTGTTTATAGCAATCACATTCCATTTAAAAGAGAAAGAGAGACAGAGACAGAGACAGAGAGAGAGAGAGAGAGACAGACAAGATCACTGCTTACTACGGTCTCATTCAGATAAAGTTTTTTAACAACTATGCCAGCATTATTCTCACTCCTGACAGTATTACTCTCAGGCATACAAAATTTGGTCATAAATAGAACATCAGTCTTTATTACTGACATATTTATGAATGGTCACTAATTGAGGCAGTTGCTAAATGAGGAGTGCTCCTCAAAGCCATGTTCTAAAGATGAAAGTTTCTGCATGTTGTGATATAAAGAAAATGGGGGGAAAAAACCTAAAAAACCCTTGAAGAGCTTGTTGCTCCCACTGCCATTCAGTTCCATTACAATACCAGTGTCAGGGCCCTCACATACAGTTTCAGATATCTTGGAAGCATTTGAAAGAAAAGGAAGTGAGAAAATTAAAAAAAACCTCTCATTTTTATTTTTTCTTAAAATCTCTGTTTCATATGTTAATAAATAATATTGAAAATACAATTGCAAGTATAGTTATGTTTTTTTCAAATGATAATACTAGGAAACATTCACTTTTTTGTTATTGATCAAAAATTTTCTGAAGCAAAATAGAAGTTTTCCTATCTAAATTACTTTCACTATATTATCCTATGTAAGTTAATGGTGAGAAGAGAAAAGAAACCAAAGCCAGTAAAGATAAAAACCTCAAAATAACCTTTACAAACAGTTCGAGAGACATTCCAAACTTCAATCAGACACTGATTGACAGATAGAAAATAATTGAAAGGAGATCTAACAAAATTGGAAAGTGCATGCTGAAATAATATATAGTAAAGATGCCAACATTCAGAAACCTTAACAGATGTTCCTTAATTAAGAACCTCTAATACTAGAAAATAAAATTAGATCAGTGTTCCGGTCATTACTGAACAGAGAGCTAAAGGAACTGACAGAATATCCAATGAATTATGGCAAACAATAAAAGAAGAATCAGTAAAGTTCTAAATAAGCTATACAGTATCAGCAAGTCTATAGAATGACACAATGGTCAACAGATTGGAAGATATCAATCGGCATTCCAATCCCCCCACACCCATAAAAGGAAACTTAACAAAGTGTGCAAACTATCTTACCATATCCTTAACACCACATGCTACTAAAATACTGGTAGCAAGTGATGTTAAGGATCATCCAACACTAACTAGAGACCTACATGGAAAAAATACCAGATGTTCAAATTTTAGAAAAAGGCAGAAAATAAGACATTACTGCAGATGGGAATATTGACAGAAGATGATGAAACAGAGGGATTCCAGATCATTGAAAGAGTGCAACAAGGCTCTATACTCGCTTTATTTATTCAACCTATGTACCAAATGCCTATTAAAGGAAGCTGGATTGGAAGAATGTAAGTGTGATTTTAAAATTGAAGGGAGAAACCTTAGTGACATAAATTATGCTGATGACACTACTTTGATAGCTGAAAATGCAAAAGATACGCAAGCTCTAAATAATAAAAGACAAATAGCACAGTGAAAAAAAGGGACTAAAATAAAATATTAAGACAACCATATTAACAATATCAGGCAGAACCAATAGTCTTAGAAATAACAATGAAGGTAACAAAATAGTGGATAACATATGTCTTTTATTTAGAGTGATTTTACTTATCATTTATACTGTATTTTCCCGAAAATAACACCTGGTCTTTTTTTTGGGGGGGGGGCGGGGACAAAGGACCCATTAGGTTTCATTTTTGGGAGACGTCTTATTTTGAGGCCACCCACCTACTCCCTCCCACCATCTACAGCAGCCACAACAGCTTACATGACTTCCCAGGGCAGGCACACTTTTTGCCTGGATGGAGAAATGACAATGACTTGAAGCTTTGTCTGCTTGCAAATGGGACACTTTGAAACGGAGCTAACAGCGTTGGGATCGCCTGTCTCCGCCCCTCCCCGTGCTTCTGCCTGGCTCCAATGAGTACTTTTCGCCCAGAGGGAGAAGCTTCATCTGTTTGCAAATGGGACCCTTTGAAAGGGAGCTAATCGCTCCCTT
>JANHFL010003484.1:58043-69541 GCA_032468155.1 Oxyrhabdium leporinum | reverse complement strand
AAGTTCAATTTATGTTTTATAAGTTCCATTTGGTTTTTTATATACTTTTTTTGTGGTTCTTTTTGTAGTTCTATCTCTATTGTCATAAGCTCCTTTTCCAACCTTTCTTCCCACAGTTGTTACATGAATCACTGCAGTTGTTAAGTTAGCAACACGGTTGTTAAGAGAATATGGCTTTCCCATTGACTGCTTCTCAGAAGGTAGCAAAAGATGATCACATGACCCCAGGACACTGCAACAATGATAAATACATGCCAGTTGCTAAGCATCCAAATTTTGATCACATGACCACAGAGATACTGCAATGCTCGTATGTGTGAAAAACAATCATGTCACTTTTTTCAGTGAGGTTGTAACTTTGAATGGTCACTAAAGGAGATAAACCGAGGACTCTCTGTAAATGGTGTAGGGATTACAGGAAGAAGCTAGACTTACATAGACAATTGAGTAACGTTTGGCTACAGAGCTTTGTTAAGTTGAAGTTCCAAGTGACTTATCAAATGATTTGGCTATTCCTTAAAGTGGTCTAGCATAGGCTGCTAAGAGCCGAGGTGGCACAGTGGTTAGAATGCAATACTGCAGGTTACTTCTGCTGACTGCCAGCTGTCTGCAATTTGGCAGTTTGAATCTCACCAGGCTGAAGGTTGACTCAGCCTTCCATCCTTCTGAGGTTGGTAAAATAAAGGCCCCGATTGTTGGGGTCAATAGGCTGACTCTGTAAACCGTTTAGAGAAGGCTGTAAAGCACTGTGAAGCGGTATATAAGTCTAAGTGCTATTGCAGCACAAAAAAACATTGATGTAATTCAAGGTGAAGAAATATGAAGTCTCCCCCACAATGCTGAAGTACAACTCCAACTATTTGTGGCTAATAGCTGTGATAATAGTTGTAAGCATAGCTCAATAGAAATACAACAATACTTGGAAGGCCAGAGGTCTTATTGCTGTAATTGTTAATGTCTCTTCAAATCACAGGGATTATGCTGATGTTTTACAAAACCCAATATTGATCTGTAGTGTTGGCATTTTACCCTACAACCTTATATAACAGTTTAATAGACTCTGGTTGTTGATTTAAGCAGTCATCCTTATGCAACTCCTAATGTGATCAATTGGAGACCCATGTGAGGTCCTTAATCTTTGTTTTACAGACATAAAAGAAGGTATGTGTTCTCAAATTCTCTTCGTCCTTTACCAAAGTCTTTTCTTTCATGTGTTTTGATAATTGAGTGTGATTTAATCTTCTTGCAGGTTTATATAATGGACATCCTGCCAGAAATGTTAAGGTCTGATTTACTTTTGTTACTTAAAGCAGAGCAGTTTTTCACCATCTGTCCTATATTTTGTCCCACCGAATTGCCATATCATAGAACCTGGGTCCTACTATGATAGAAATCAAAAGTTCATTTGGTTTCTTCAAGAAGGAGATTTATTTTTTCAGACATGTGTCATTTCACAGATAATTTTTATGATGATATGTGAACATGACCTTGGAAGATAGGAGGACATTTGCATTCTAGGCAACAGTCTGATAAAAGGAAGCTCATTCCCTAGGTTGGGGAAAAAGCTTGGGAAGGTTTTCAAAAGAGACCCTCCGTAGCTTTCCAGAGAAGAGGAGAGAAACACTTTCAGTTTTGTAAGATTCTGTTTAATATAACCTTACAGTAAAGGTAGATTCTGTTTAATATAACTTTACAGTAAAGGTAGTACTTATGTTCCTGGTTGTATTTCTTGTCTAGACAAGGTTAAAAGGTTAAAAAATTTAAAGACATAGTGTTTCAAAGGCTTTATCTTCTTCTCACTTAGATTGCTTTTGAGTTCCACCTGTGCTATGCATTTTCCATTTCTGCATTAAAGTTAAGACTCTTAAATGGATTCCATCTTTTTTTCAGGCTGATGTGGATACCTGAAAAAAACATAGGCTTCTTTAATTCACAGTAAGAAGTTGTCCCCTCATACAAGCTTTGAACCATTTTTCCTGAATTCTTTTCAAAATATAAGCATCAACAATGTAGACTGTTTGTTGAGCATCGCTGACTAAAAACCTGCATCTTACTCTGTCCCAACATTTTATGCTCCGTTTTGTAAAATACAACCAGTATGGAAAAGAAGCGTGATGCCATATATTTTATCTACTGCACATTAAGACATAGTATGACAGTCTAATAAATATTAAACACTTAGCAAAAAAAAAAGTTGTATCTCAAAAGATCACACAATGAACGAGCCTAAATTTGCATAATATAATCTTGGAAACTAGTGAGAGAATGACGTGCTTAAAAATACTGGGAGAGACAAGACTTAAGAATAATGTCTAACTCATAAAGATAATTTATTTACAAGGCATTAAAAACACTACATACTTATCATATCTAGATGAATGACCATCATACAGATGAGAGAGTGATGCTATTTTTGCTGTTGCTCTAGAACGTACAACCTACACATGTCCAGGATTATATGCAGCCTTTGAGATGTATCTCTCAATTTCCTCTGATTACTATTGTTCAAAGGCACCAATGCTATTTCTTACTTATTTCCTTTAGATTATGTATTTTCTTTTAACAGTTCAGTAGCATACTAAAAGGAGTGAGGCAACAGAAAGGATTTGCCTCACTTTATTTCCACAACAATTATATCTAGTTAGTTAACAGAGATTAATTATCCACAGTGAGCTAATATTGGTGGGGAATTGAAACTGAAGTCTTTTTCTTCCAGGATCCTTTGCAGCTCCTTGCAGCTTTATCCAGTGGTAGAAGAGGTTCTTGCTATGTGCAGAACATGCACAGAAACTTCTCCTAGCTATCTCAAGTGCCAGAAAGAGCAGCTGTAATTTTGCAATTTTGTAATTTTTCTTTATTAAATTTGTATACTGTACTTTGTCAATTTTGGCTGGCCTTTCATCAGGTCTTGACTTCTTCCAAACCTAGGGCCATGTTTTGGCCCTCATCAAAACAGTCTGTTGTACTGTTTGATTGTATAAGTAGCAATGGTGCTTTCTTGATTTACAACCTTTCGTTCAGCAACCATTCAAGGTTTAGGGAAAAATGGATTTAAAGATGAGTCTCCAAAGTTAGGGCTGTTGCAGTTCTCCCACAGCCATGTGATCAAAATGTAGGCCCAACCGCTCTTATGACCATAGGGGTACTTCAATCCTCCCTGCCTATTCCCCCTCATATTTGCTCTATTTTTGGGGGGGGGTGTGCTCTTCTCCACATACCTCTTTGCTGCTGCCCAGAATTATCTACAGCTGACTTTTTCTTTGTCCTGCTCTTAGCCCAGGATCCAGTTTATATTGATTGATTTGTTCTGACTGTATTGTGTTGTGTTTAAATTGTTTTAATTTGTTTCTCTTATTATTGTTTTTTTATGTTAGCCATCAAGAGTTGTATGTTGAGTGGATAACATATACATTTAATAAGTGAACAAACAAAGATCGCAAGACATAGCTAATTTACTTTTAAAACCAAGTGAGCTGGGGTTGTCTCGTAGTTTCATGAAGTAGCTTCCAAAGATGTCTTTTCAAGGTTTCTAAAAGCAAAACATTGCCTTGGAGATCTTTGCAACGTTTTGGTTGATACAACTTGCACCTGTCATTCTGTCATTTCATGATTCTGTTGCAGTGTGACATATGGTCTGTGGACACAAAGAATGTATTGCTCCTTAAAGCCACTAGTCTATTTAATTAGGGGAGAGCTCTTTTTCAGCCAAGAGTTGGATTTGTTTTTAACCTTTTTTTTTGTATTTCAAAGGTCATAAGAAATGAATGAAAATCATTATTAAAATCTATATAAAAAATGTCCCCCACCCCCCTCTGCTTTTGTGAGTTCTTTCTTTTAAAGCGGAATATAGGGTTGTGGAATCTTTCAGTCAGAATAGAGACCCAGGTATGGGATAGAAATAACACTAATCATGGTTTTGGATAATCTCTAGCGAGGGCAGGATTGAGAGCTCCTGCTCTTGACCCCTACTGTGTAGGTTATCACAGGGTTTAGTGTTTTTGGTGTACCTAAACACTTGGCAACCAATGCCATGGATATCTTATCCCAATGCCGAAGACTAAGAGGGGTTAGGAGGGGGAACAATAGGCTTCATCTGAACCCTGGCAAGATTTTAGATTTGGACATTATGCCATATTGGTGCCAGGTGGGGTACACAGCAATTTTGTCATCCTGGACCCACTTTTGCTTAAAGAGCAGGTGGCAGTTGTGGCTAGGAGGGTTTCGTTTGTGTGCCAATTGCACCTGTTCCTAGATCCGGAGGTGGGAGGCTCTGCTCACAATCATTCATGTCCTAGTCACCTCCTGTTTGGATTTCTTCATTGTACGCTACATGGTCTGCCCTTGAAGACTACCCAGAAGCTTCAGCTGGCTCAAAATGCAGTGATATGAGCAGTTATGTGTGCCTCTAGAAGAACATGTGTTGTATCTCTGTTCCATGAGTTGCACAGCATGCTAGTTTACTTTCAGGTCCAATTCAAGATGCTAGTTTTCACCTCTAAAATTCTACATGGAATGGGGCTGGGATATTTGAGGGACTATCTGATTATATTTGCCTCTCCCATGAGATCTGTCAGAAGAGCTACACTTAGCGGGTCCCAGGGGTGAGCTTATGGAATATCCATCTTCCAAAATGAAGCTGGTTCTATCTCTATTGATGTTCTGGAAGTCCCTCAAAACTTGGTTATCCATCAGGCCTAGGGCCTCAGGTGACCAGTGAGATAAGGTGGCTCCATTGTTATTAACATCTGCTGTTCTCTCTTTAGCCTTTATAATTTTTAAAATAGTTTTTCATTTTTAAAAGATCATAATTATTTTTATATATTAACTGTTTTAAAGTCCTGTTGTAAGTCACCCAGAATCATTTTTTTATGTGAGATGAGCAGGCATATAAATTTGATAAATACATTTTAATGTCTTGTTCACAGTAAGATGCCAAATTGCACTCTAATCGTAGAGTTGCTCACTAATAATTTAGGAGAAAATAATTTGTTCTGACCTTCATTCAACTATGATAGCTTCAATTTTTAAAATGTATCTTTAATGGGTTTTAGGTTTTGGGTTTTTTTTGCTTTATTGTTACTAAATTTTAAGCAAATTTATGCCTTCTTTTAAGATCCTTTAACTGTGTTTTAGAGTGGCCTGGTAAGTTTATAAATATATATAAGGGGTATTTTACAACCTGAAGCAAACTCTCCTTTTCATGGTATTACTGACTGATGTTGGAAACGAGAAAAATTGGCTAGACTGATAAAATTGAATTGTCCTTTCTTTTGCCTAAAGCAATTCTAGAGGACATAAACTCACTGTTGTTCTTTTTGTATAAAGCCTAGAAAATAGGGCATTTAGACTGCACTGGGGAGCTCCCTCCTGTTGTTATGTGCAACACTTTATCATCACTTTTGAATGCCAACTTTTTCAACAGAAATGTCTGCTTAGGTCATGGACATGGGCCAGTGCCATGTGTGATCAGCACATTTAGACCGTACTTTGCCCATCAGGTAATTAAGTGAATAGAACTTACATTGTCAGTGGATGATTTCAGAGCACTGCACAGGCAGTCTTTCTAAATCTTAATTATTGCTTTATTAGTTTACAACTATACCTTTATTTATTACAGCTATACCTCAACTTTCCTTCAAGTAAAAACAGCAAATATGCTCTTTCCCATCCTTTTATCTTCATTATTACCCTAGGAAATAGGTCTGCCAAATACAAAGTGATTGGTCTGATATTATCCAGGAACATTTTACATTTAAAGGGTTGGTGTTATTAATTGAAGATTATTGGCAATCAGAGACAAATTTTGAATGAACCTATAAAAGTAAGAAAATTATGTAAGACTATCAAAAAGCCTAAAACAGGAAAGGCACTTAATCCAGATGGGTTGCCAGCATTTTACAATAAATGTTTTGAAGATGAGCTATTACAATTTTTACAACAAATGATGATGATGGTTACTTTGTAAAATATAAAGATTCCTAGTAGTTGGAAAGAAGCTAATATAACATTGATACCTAAAGACCGATAAGATGTGAGCTTAGCAAAAAAAAAAGTGTCAACCAATAGTCTTATTAAATAACTATTATAGACTACTTATCATGATTTTGAATTGAAGGTTCAAAATAATTTTACAGAATTTTAGTCATGAAGATCAATGTGGGTTTTTAACCTATATGATGTTACCTAGTTTGGGTAATAAAATATCTGCAAGAAAACAACGAAACTCAGAGAGCACCAAGGACCTCCTTTACTGTTTTTTAATCTAAAAGACAATTACCAGATTAGTAATAAGAAGTAACTTTAGAAAAAGTAGTTAAAATATATTTGCATTTACAACTACAAATAGAAGATTTCTCATTTAGAATAGAATGGAATGGAATGGAATGGAATGGAATAGAATAGAAAAGAATAGAATAGAATAGAATAACAGAATTGGAAGGGAACTTGGAGATCTTCTAGTCCAACCCTCTGCTCAGGCAGGAAACCCTATACCATTTCAGACAAATAGTTGTCCAATCTGTTCTTAAAAACTTCCAGTGTTGGAGAATTCACAACTTCTGGAGGCAAGTTGTTCCACTGGTTAATTGTTCTAACTGTCAGGAAATTTCTTCTTAGTTCTAGGTTGCTTCCCATCTAACTATAGTGTGTCCAACAAACCACGTTGAACCAATTTAGTTTGGTCTGAAAACAACGTTTAGTCACTTAAAAATCAGTGACGTACAATGTTTCTAGTGGATTGCTAACCGTAACTTAAATTGCTTAAGCAGGTAGTCCTCAACCTATAACCACAATTAAAATTTCTGTTGCCGAGTGAGACAGTTGTTGTGAGTTTTGTTCCATTTTGCAACGGTTCTTGCCACAGTTGTTATGTGAATCACTGCAGTTAGTAACACAGTTGTAAAGTGAATCTGGCTTTCCCATTGATGTTGCTTCTCAGAAGGTCGCCAAAAGTGATCACATGACCCTGAGACACTGCAACCATCATAAGTATGAGCCAGTTGCCAAGTATCCGACTTTTGATCATGTGACCATGGGGATGCTGCAACAGTTGTAAATATGAAAAAGTCACTTTTTTCAGTGCCATTGTAACTTCTGTCACTAAACAAATGGTTGTAAGTCAAGAACTATTTATAGTTTGGGTACTGATGCTTTTAACTAGAATTTTGGCATTTTGAGGACTTCATCATATACTTCTCATCTTGGGAATTAAAGGCAAGACACACTTTTTAAAAATGTAATTGGTATTTTACCGAAATTATCCAGTTGGATCACTTTTCATCGAATGTTGGATGTCAATCATCTTCATTTTAATTTTCTCTTCTCCCCAAACCTATTTTTCTTAAACACAAACATTTGCATGCAGGAGAAATAAACACATATCTTTGGAGAATTCCAGAACGATCAGGTCCCGGCGTTTCTGATCCAAACTGTATTTCTTGGGCTTATTATTCAACAGCGCATTTTGTAAAGGTAAATGAAATAGACTAAGTTTGTCTCACCTCTAAAAAGGTTGGCTGAAAATGACCCAAATTTCTTAGTCTAAATGATTAGGGGAAAGACCATGGATTCAACAGTGTCCATTCGGTTGGAGGGCAGGGAAGAAAAGGGATGTTAAAAAAAGAAATTGGGGCCATGCATAATATATGTCTCAAAAAGATGGAGCTTCAATCATATGGCTGTAACGGCCATTTTATTTATTTTTTCTTAATTCTCCTCTATTTATCCTTTGGTATCCTGAAACATTTCCATATTTTCTGAATGCATTAGGATTGAATTATTTTGAGGAGGATATGCATCAGGTTATACAAAGAGTTTTTACAGTAGGTATCTTCCAGCTGATCTCGTGGAGGTCAACAAAGCATGACATTTTTGCAGCTTTTAGCATACAAAATTTGCATGTGTGATACCATTTTTTATTATTTATTTGGCATGGTCCATTATTCCTGGACTTATTTTAAAAGTCTCACATGTAATAAACTCTGCGTGTTTATGTCTGTGTGTGTGTGTGTGTGTGTGTACACATATAAACACACACACACACACACATTGCTTTCAAATAAAGGAACCCATTCTTTGTCTTGTTTTTTCCCCCTTGTTCCTTAATTTCAGGATTTGTACAGTGGTTTGATTGGACCCCTTATAATTTGCAGGAAGGGGATATTAAATGAAAATGGCTCAAGGAATGATGTTGATCGTGAATTTACTCTTCTGTTTATGATTTTTGATGAAAATGAATCTTGGTATTTAAATGACAACATTGTCAAATATCTGCACAAAAACCCTGAAGAATTTAACCACACCAGTAATTTTACGAAAGGGAACAGAAAGTATGGTATGTCACTTAGTATATGGAATAAGAGAATTACTTTTTGAAAAATATAATGCTTCATCAATTATTTAGGTTTTTACACCACCATGCACTTTCCCCAAAGTCAAAGCCAACCTCGGTGTTCAGAATAATTTATAATAATGTGTTGCAGCCTTGTTGGTTCACAATGCTGCTATAAACTTTGGAAGAATTTTAAAAGAACTCTCTGTCCTTTTCCTCAAGAATAAACTTGAGGAAAATGTTCTTTGGTCTAACCTAATATACTGACCAGATTCACAGGTTGCACTAAGTTATAATGTGGTTTAGTTCTGTTGGGTTGGATAGGTTGTGTGAATGTAGCTGGTTGCGAACTGCAATGTAAGGCAAGAGCCACTTTGTTGTGGTTGGGAGCCACACACAATATTTAAGAGTTGAAGGACCATCATACATAGTTGGCATAACCAGAATTTTCAGCGAGTGGAGGTGAGTATCAGTAGATTTTTCAGATGAATACTTTGTGTCTTGTTGTTGTTTTTTACTTTACCTTTGTAGGAAGTTCAAACCCATCCCTCTTCTAGAAAAATGAAATATTTTAGGAAATATTAAAAGGGCAGAATATTTCCCCTAAAAGCAGAGGTGGGCTGCACTTACGTTGACAACCGGTTAGCTGGTTGTGAGCACACACACGTGAACCACTGTGCTCCTTTAGTTTGGGTAATGAAGTGTCTGCAAGAACACAACCAAGCCAAGAGAGCACCAAGGACCCCTCATTTCAACCTTGAGCTACACATATTCTCTGTTGTGGTTTTCAAGTGACAAAGGAACACTCAAATCTGTGATTCATTCCTTTCACATCTGTCTCTGACATGTTTTGTTTTGTGTTTTTAGCGATCAATGGCAAAATTTTTAATAATCTCCCTGGGCTGATCATGAATAAAGGAGAAGACACAAATTGGTACCTGATAGGAATGGGAAATGAACTTGATGTCCACACTGTCCATTTTCATGGCGAAACCTTTATTTTCAAGGTTGGTATTGACTACACTGGGCAATTCTTTTCGTGTTCAGGATCACCTTTGGCTTAAGTGAACTCTTCAGAAGGATAGTCCCAAAATAATTGGTGGATCCAGGACCAAAGAAAATAATTTCATTTATATTTGATTTTAATCATACAGTTAGTTATATGATCACCTAGTTATTATGAATACTTTTATAGTCTTAACCACTTTCTGTCACACTAAACAACTTGCAGAATGTTTCTTGGGGCATTCTTAATACTTTCAGACTATATGTACTTCTGAATAAAAAAATAAGTATGATTTATATTTTAGTAAATCTGTATACAAAATACTAGATTTTCAAAATACAGGTAGTCCTCAACTTACAGCCACAGCTGAGCCCAAAATTAATAGTGCTAAGTGAGAAATTTGTTAAGTGAGTTTTGCTCCATTTTACAATCCTTCTTGACACAGTTGTTAAGTGAATCTGGTTTCCCCATTGATTTTGCTTGTCAGAAGGTCGCAAAAGGACTCCGGGACACCACGACCGTCATAAATATGAGTCAGTGGCCAAGCCTCTGAATTTTGATCACTTGATCATGAGGATGCTGCAATGGTCGTAAGTGCGAAAAACGATCATAAATCACCCTTGTAACTTTGAAAGGTCACTAAATGAACTGTTGTAAGTCAAGGACTACCTGGTCTGCAAACAAGAAGTTATTACTGTTTATGTAATAGTAATACAGTATATTTTGTGAACTAAAAATTATTATTTTATGGATTTGGTATATTACCACTCTATATGGAGTTACATAGATACAATAATTTTCTACAATTTCATTCAAACAACACACTTAACCCAGTTGTTGGATTACCTCGTTTTGACTTTGTGCAATGTGCCAAATGATAAATGAACAACACATTAAGCCGCTAAAGAAAATAACATTAACTCTACCATATATCTGTTGGAAGAAATATCCTCCTAGGTTCAGTTCCAAGTGGGAAAAAAGACACTGGAAACATGGAGGCTGCTTGGAAAGATGGTTTAATGGTGGACAGGACTACATGGCTTGAGGTCCTGGGCAGAAAAGGGCAGAGATGCTGAGTCTCTTGGTTTTATACCCTCTCTGGCTTTGAACTCCCTGGGGCACAGGAAGAGTTTATTGACTGGTTGCTGTAATTGGTCATGGATAGCTTTGTAGGTTGTCTGTGTGCTGAGCTTGGTTGAATCTTGCTGGGTGATGCAATGAAGGGCAGTTAAATGGTTCTGCCTGAAGGAGGTAGAATAGTGGCCCAGGCCTCAATGGCCCATTAACAAAGGTGGGGGGACTGAATTTCTGCCTCTCTGCCTCTCTGAGTTTCTATTTCTCTTTTAGGGGAAATATTCTGCCTTTTTAGTATATCCTAAAATATTTCAGTTTTCTAGGAGAGGGGTGGGTTTTAACTTGCAACATATCAAACTTAGCACATCGTGCAAACACAGAGGCTAACTCTTTAACAAATCTGCTTAGGTATATTGGGCAAACACAGCCCTTTAATCAGCCTGTTTGCCTTTCAGAATCTACTAGTTATTTTTAAAAAATGAATGGTAAAAGTAGAACAGAATATGCTTCCTGAACTGTAACTCTAGCAGCACAGGTAGTTTCAACTTACAATCATTCATTTAATGACCTTTGAAATTATGACAGCACTGGGGAAAAAGTGACTTATTTGCAGCTACCGCCGTTACAGTTTTCCCACAGTCATAGGATCAAAATTTGGGTGCCCGACAATCGGAATATATTCGTGACAGATGCAGTATCCCGGAGTTAGCTAATTGCCATTTGAAACCTTCCCAGCCAGCTTCCAACAGGCAAAGCCAATGGGGGAAACTAGGTTCACTTTTAAAAAAAAGAAACCCAACATTTTTTATTAAGTATTATAAAATACAAAAGTAAATAAAAGAGCAGTGAGGAGGGAGGGAAAAAGGAAAAGAGAAGTGAGGAAAGACAGGGAAAAGAAAAAGAAGCATTGACTTCCAACTCTCTCTGTTGCAGTAGAATAAGGCATTAGCATCAAATCACAGCTTTTAGTTTTTCCATAATAATATGAACAAGTCATTTCTATAAAGATCTATCAGTCTAATCTGTAAAACCCAAAGTCAGAGTTTCATTCTTTTCCACATCAAGCACAAAGTTCAGAAGCGGTTTCCA
>JANHFL010003484.1:0-11989 GCA_032468155.1 Oxyrhabdium leporinum | reverse complement strand
AAAACCTGGGCCTTCAGATTCAGGTTTTTCCCAGATGTGCCAACATGGTTTCTTTAATAAACTCTTACTTAGATTAATTCTTACTTGAGTACTGAGTGATTTATTGGAACTTAGATGGAATGCTGACACCAGCTTCCCATATTGACTTTGCTTGTTGGAAGCCACCTGGGAAGGTAGCAAATGGTGATCACACAATCCCTGGACACTACAACTGTCATAAATACACGTCAGTTACCAAGCGTCTAAATTTTGATCCCGAGATCATGGGGACGCTGTGGAAAACGGTCATACGCCATTTTTTTTCAGCGCCATTGTAACTTCGAATGGTCACTAAAGGAATGGTTGTAAGTCAAGGATTACCTGTATATCGTTCAGCATCCCAATGAAATGAATTACAATAGACTTTCGCAATTAATAAGCACACCAATTTTGAAAGTATTGATTTACAACTTGAGTTTTGTAACTTCTTTTCATTTTTTTTCCCCCTGAGACTGCCAACGCTTTATTTTTGTTTCCATCTCAAGATGGCTTTTCCGTTGGTCCTTCTGGCTATACGGTGATGGAGAGAGGGAGGCAGATCCAGTTTAAATTTCGGGACCTGGAGGTGAATACTAGAGAAGCAATGTTACATGTAAAAGATTCTAAAACAGGTATAATTTATTGTTCTGTTTTCTTCAGGGAACACTTCCATTTTTCTTTTGCACTATGCCAAGGGTGTCAAACTTGATTTCTTTGAGGGCCGTATCAGCATTTTAGTTCTCCTCTGCGGGCTGGCCAGGGAGGGAGATGGGACGAATGCCTCCTGCAGCACCCTGCCAGCCAAAATGAGGCGCCAGGCACGCACCCCCTTTTCGTTAGTAGAGGCACCGTGGGCTGGTCCTTTGCTATTTCCAGGCCGGCCCCGCAGGTCAGACTTAAGCACCCCACGGGCCGGATCCAGCCTGAAGTCCTTGAGTTTGACACCCCTGCACTATGCCATGCTAGGGTTCTTTGACCAGCTAAATAATACAGATAGTCCTCGACTTACAACAGTTTGTTCAGTGACCGTTCAAAGTTACAACAGCACTGAAAACCTGACTTATGACTGTTTTCACGTTTATAATTGTTGCAGCATCCCCTTGGTCGGTGGATCAAAATTCAGATGCTTGGCAACTGGTTTCACATGTATGATGGTTGCAGTCTCTTGGGGTCATGCGATCCGCTTTTGCGACCTTCTGACAAGCAAAGTCAACGGGGAAGATTCACTTAAGTTAGCAACCGGGTTACTAACTTAACAACCGCAGTGATTCACTTAACAAACGGTGGCATGGAAGTTTGTAAAATGGGACAAAATTCACTTAACAAATGTCTCACTTAGCAACAGAAATGTTGGGCTCAGTCGACGTCGTAAGTCGAGGACTACCTGTATTACTTATATACAATAGTTTGCCATTTTATCTGAATTGGGGAACTTGGGTTTGGGGACTTGGGAAAATATGCAAAATAGAAAATGTCTACCTACCAAGGGAACAATGAAGTTCATATTTTTTTGTTTTGCTATCCAGCTAATAATCTTGTCCATTTCAGGATCCAGTGGCATTCCTGTGAACGTGGTTACCAACCTGTTTAGTTTAGGCTTGCCCAAGGAATGGCAGCTGTACCAGTACCATGTCACATTTAACCCAGAGCTGGAATCGAGGCGTTTACGGATTGCCCTGCTGTATAACCATGTTGAATTTCTTGGAAAAGCCAAAGTATTTGATGGAGCAACCCTGTTTCTTGCACACAAGCTTGAGAACGAGGTAAGACTCTTATGTGTGTTGGTGTGCATCTACATATGTATGTATGAATGAGAGGAGGGAGATGATAGCAATAGCATTTAGACTTATATACCACCTCACAGTGCTTTACAGCCCTCTCTAAGCAGTTTACAGAGTCAGCATATTCCCTCCAACAATCTGGGTCCTCATTTTACCCACCTCGGAAGGATGGATGGCTGAGTCAACCTTGAGCCGGTCAGGATCGAACTCCTGGCAGTGAATGGAGTCAGCCTGCAGTACTGCATTCTAACCACTGCACCACCACGGCTCTTGATACCAGTTAAAGAACTGTTGTAACTACCATAATATGATAATTTTTGTACAACACCCAATAATATACGTGGCGTCCTTGACTTAAAACCGTTATCGTAGCAAGCATTAAAAGTTATGATTAAATTCTCCCTTCCCCCCCCCCCCAAAAAAAAAAAGGTATTCATGACCTGGTTCCAACATTCTGTTGGCCACTCTGTCCTCCCCCACTCTACGGTCCTGTGTCTGTATTTTGGGCTCTCTTCCTTCATTTATAGTCGTTTGCTGCATCTCATTATCACTGTAGATTGCGATCTACAGTGTGTTTGCTAAAAACCAGTGTTTACTTCTGGGATTTGGCAAAAAAAAACACCAAAACCCCATAGTGAACAAAAGATTTACTTAACGATTGCACCATTTATTTAATGGCTGTTGTAAAACAGTCATAAAACGGAGTCAGTCACTTGAGCGATCTGCTTTTCGACCATCACAATTTAGGACTGTAATCCATTACAATCATAAGTTGAGAACTACTTTGTACTTTTATTCCCATTGGTCCTGCTTGGGAATTAGGTAAATAAATGAATAATGAGATTATAACAGAATATGCTATCTCCAAGAAGACAATTCTCCTGCCTCTCAATACCATTTAATGAGCAATGCAAGTAGAAGGCTGATTCATTGTCCTCACGTTCTGCTTCAGAGCATCAGGTGGGCAATTCTTGATATTGAAAACATTGAAAATTCTTGAAAGTAGCTAGACCTGACAGCAGTGGTCCGATATTTGAGGGGCTGTTGCAGAGAGGAAGGGCTCAAGCTGTTTCGCAAGGCACCCAAAGGCCAGACAAGAAATAATGAATGGAAACTGATCAAGGAGAGATTCAACCTAGAAATAAGGAGAAATTTCCTGACACTGAGAACAATCAACCAATGGAACTGCTTGCCTTCAGAAGTTATGGGAGCTTCATCACTGGAGGCTTTCAAGAAGAGACTGGACTGCCATCTGTCAGAAATGGTGTAGGGTCCCCTGCTTGGTTGGGTTGGACTAGATGACCTACAAGGTCCCTTCCAACTCAGTTAATCTGTTAATCCTGAAAGTTGGATACCCATCAGGAGGGCCCTTAATGTTGTCCTGGACTCACTAATCCGTATGGATTACTGTATGGAAAGCTACCCAGGCAGTTCATCTTACTTGCCATTCAATAAAGGAGATGATATTTCATATCTAAATTTTATCCAACATTGCAAGACCCGGTAAAACTGTAAAAAAGAAAAAAAAGCAATAATACTAATATGATTACAACGCGAATAAGAACTAGTAGCCATGCTCCATAAAAGAGACTATGTGGTCCTATCTGTAATGTGGCCTACTTATGGTCTAGATCAAAAATATAACTGCCTCTACACACACAGACATACACATCCTAGGGCCTAAACTGCCTAAAGGTGTACAGGTAGTCCTCGACTTACAACAGTTAATTTAGTGGCCGTTCAAAGTTACAACAGCATTGAAAAAAGTGACTTACGGCCATTCTTTACACTTACTGTCAGCCCTGGATCCATCTTTAGACAGACTTAACAGGGCTGCCACAGCGGGAAATGGGCGAGATGTGGGAACGGGAGAGTAGCGAAGGGAGTATCGTCAACAATATTCTTTCACATGAGATCAAGGACAGGCTGGTGAAGTTTGGCGGCAGCCAAAGCTACATTGTTTTGTCATTGTAGTTAATTATAAAACAGAACAGTTGGATATATTTGCAATATTCATCACACACTCTTTCAGAGGACAACGAAGCACGCAAAGGTGTGATCGTTCTAATTTGGCCCCATAACCCGTGATTTATTTGGGCTCTTGAATCAACTCAATTTCAAGCCCTCGACCTATTCATCTTTCGTTGCTCGTTGTTACAAACTATATTGGCACACAGCTACAGGTTAAATAAGCAGAACTTTGCTTTATTTAATGGCAAGGAAAAATTATTCTACCCATAAAAGGGTTGTTGTTTTTTTTTAAAGCGCCACAAGCTTTAGTCAGAAAGCAACTACCAGGAAGGAATTGTACTTCAAAATGGTTTGTATGATTTCTTGCAATCGAATTCGAATTGCATATTCGCTTTTAATATTTTTGTAAACGGGGTTTTAAAGGGGTTTTAAATGATTTCTATGTTCGTAGTTACAGTTGTGAACCGCCCCGAGTCCTCGGAATGGGGCAGTATATAAATTCAAATAATAATAATAATAATAATATTCTCTTCCTCTTAGGTCACAGAACTGTCTTGTGAGACCCGAAGAGGCGATATGGTAAAGATAACAGTCCAATTAACTCACCAGCTTTTTTCCAGCAATCCTGTGTGCATTCAATTCTTAAACCTCCTCTTTAAAAAGTGAGTCTTACTTTTTTTGGGGGAGGGGTGGGGGGTAGAGAGAAGGAAAAAGTCCCAGTTTTAGCCTAAATTCTTACTCAAGTGCTCCGTCATTTGAGGTTTTCAAGAAAAGATTGGACAATCGTTTGTCCAGGATTGCATAAGGACTCCTGCTTTGGACAGTGGGTTGGACTAGAAGATCTCCAAGGTCCCTTCCAGCCATCTGGTTCTGTGATTCTATACCTACTGGTAGAACTAGACACACTACAATGGAAATTGGAATGACTTCTACTTGTGATCAAGAGATTATTTTTCATCTGAGGATTGGAATCATAGATCCCCTTTTTGAGAGGGGTCTGGTATTGAAAGCCCACTGTGTCTTGAGTAGAGTGGAGAAGAGAAGAGCAACTAAGATGATCAAGGGCCTGGAGGCTAAAACACATGAAGAACGGCTGCAGGATTTGGGTTTGGCTAGTCTAGAGAAAAGAATTAGGGTTGACATGATAACAGTATTCCAGTATTTGAGGGGTTGCCACAAAGTAGAGGGGTTCAAATTATTCTCCAAAGCACCACAGGGCAGGAGAAGAAACAATGGTTGATAACTAATCAAAGAGAGAAGCAACCTGGAATTAAGGAGAAACTTCCTAACAGTGAGGACAATTAACCAGTGGAACAGCTTACCTACAGAAATTGTGGGTGCTCCATCACTGGAGGTTTTTAAGAAGAAACTGGACAGTCACCTATCTGAAATGGGGGGGCTGAACTAGAAGACCTCCAAGATCCCTTCCAGCTCATTCTATTCTATACAGATAGTAAAGAAGATAACCTTGACAGAAATGTACAAATTCCATTACACAAGTGTCCAAGGTAAACCATATCCTAAATCTCTTATAGACAGAAAAGAGTCACACATAGATACCTCCCTAATTCATAGGAGCATAAGAAGTGGGAGGAGATACTGCGTGATCAGACTTGCAGGATTTAAGTCACCCTTACCAGATAGACCAGACAAGGAAATCAACTCCACAAGAAGGCTAAAACAGTTTTTTATGGAGAGTGGTTATCAGAACAGATTCTTGCTTGCATTCACCACTTCATCCAAATCATTGATGAAAATATTGAGTAACGGGCCAGACCTAGTAGCAGTTGAGTTTGATGAGGCATCGTTCATGAACATTTTATTTTAAATAATGTTTTAATTTATCAGTGTTGAAATGATACAATATTTGCTGTGGTGTACTAATACAATATATATATATATATATATATTTACATTCAATACCAGGGTTTTACAAAAGCTGTCAATGTATCAGATTGGACGAAACTTCTACAGTCCCTCTGATCCAGTGGAAGTCCCTCAACACAAGTGAGTTGGATGGCTCCCCTTGAAATCTTTGCAGCCTAAATATTTCTGTAGCAAAATAAGTTCATTTCATCCACAAGTAACTCATGATCTGTTGAGATAATTTTTTTCAAAGTTATCCATTAATCTAATGGACACCATTTTATCCAGATATTATTCGTAGCCTATCGTTGTGAGATAAGCTGTGTTGATGGATGACAAGTAATCCCAAATGAATAAGAAGCTATGCAGGTAGTCCTCAACTTAGGACCACAATTGAGCTCAAACTTTACTCTGTTAAGTGAGTTTTGCCCCATTTTACGACTTTTCTCGCCACCTTTGTTAAGTGAACCACCGCAGTTCTCAAATTAGTAACTCGGTTGTTAAGTGAATCTGATTTCCCCATTGACTTTGCTTGTCAGAAGGTTGCCAAAGGGGATCACACAACACTGCAACCATCTAAGTGGGATCAGTTGTCAGGCATCCAAATGTAAATCACGTGACCCTGGGAATGCTTCAACGGTCAGTGCCATTGTAACTTTGAACGGTCACTAAACGAACTGTTGTGAGCCGAGGACTACCTGTACTTGCAGAATATTAGCTATGGTTACTTGATCCATCGTTTAACTAATGAATATAGTTTTCCCGGCCCATAAACCACACCGAGTTGGTTCATATGATATGCTTGACTGCTTAGGGCAGGGGTGTCCAACCTTTTGGCTTGCCTGGGCTGCAAGAGGTAGACAAAAATGCCACATCCCATCTAAACAACTGGCTGACTGTGTGACCAAATGGAATAATAATAATACAGTTTACAAAAACCCCCACCCTCCCTCTTATTTATTGATTTATTCACTCGCTCCCTGGGCCACCGTGTCTAATGGAATCGTGTCACTTCGTAAACCTATAATCATAGTAAAACCCTGCTTACAGAACAGAACAGGCAGTCATCATAAACTCAAAGCAAACAAATGAGATCAAAATAAGATAGCCACCACTACCCATGCCATCATACTTGCCTTCAAACCCCCTTGCAAAAGAGGGCTGTGGCTTCTTCCCCAATTCTGCAGCCAGAGTTACAGGACAGCTCCACTCCATTAAGGAAGTAATAACCCCTTTTACCATCTGGGTTTGATTCTTGCCTGCTCAGAGGAGAGAGTGATGTTGATGTTAGATTTCATGACATTCTTTTTAATGCAAAGGTTGCTTCAGAGTGTTTTTAGAGGCCCCTTTTCTACTTCAGAATGTTTCGTCCTTAACTTTTTTTGCTTTGCACATGTATTGTGTCCATGTTTTCTTCTGTTCATTGCCAGGCTGCTTGGAGCCTGTGTACATAGACTAAAAATGTCTTTTTCCTCCCCTTTTAGGCTGACTCTCTGGCCGGGATTTGCGGTTTCTGTTGGGCATTTTGAGAACAAAGTAATGCTCTGTGCAGATGTGAGCCACAAAGTCCTTCGGAGTGAAAATGTTTTGGAGTTCATGACTAATCTGTATAATAATTCAGAGAGGACACGTTTTGCAGAAAACTGTGAGAAGGAATTGGTGGGGCTTATTGTTCTCACAAGGTACAATTTAACCCTATGGGAACCATGACATCTTTTTAAGCATTAGTAACTTCATGTTCACTTCAGTTGCTAACTTCAACCATTTAAGAGCAGACTCAGAATTTTGGCTCATTTAGTACTTTTGTATTGTATATTTTAGAATTTACTTACATAAGAATTTGGGGAAATACTAAGATGGCTTCTGGGTAATTAATACCTGCCTAATTTATTTTTATTCTGTTTTTTGTACTTTTAATCTCTTAAGCGACGTTCTTTTCAATCCAAAAACAATCAAAATGTAATAATTCCACACATCTTCCAAATAAACAATATAATATGCAACTATTACATCAACTTTCAGTCACATATCAATCTGGTCAAATCTCGATTCATTTTATTTGTTTTACTAGAATCTTAAGTTCTTTCAGCTACTAGACTAAGGTACTTCAATACACATCCTAAGACCAGAAATCAAGTTTTTCTCATTGTCTTTTCTTGCATAAACCCACTCATTGCTATATCTCCTGCTTACATCAACCCTAATTTGGGTTTGGAAAGTATTTTACCCTGCTTGCAGATGATCCAGAAATTTTACTGACCGCTCTAAGCTAAGAAGTAATGTTGGGAAGAAGCAATTTTTTCTACACTTTCACTTGCAGATGTTATTTTCCCCCTCTTGCTATATTTAGGACTGTTTTTCTCCACCAGTGGGGGAAAAATAAATCTTGGCTGGTTTTATTTTGTTTAAGTGCTGCTGTTGTATCCCTTATAATGTAAATAATACTTTTATGATGTTGTTTTGGTAACTACAAGGATAGTTCATAGTAGGAAACTATATAAATTTTATTTTCCAAACTTACTCATAAGTATACGACAAGACTAATAAATAAAAATATTTTTAAACAAAAATCTGGACCAGCAAATTAACAAAACATAAAACAAAATAGTTATCATGCCTGATTATATTTTGTCTCCTGAAAAGTGGCAGCATGTATTTTTTTCACAAAAGAACAGGAATTTTGCCTACGCTCCTATATTTTATTATACTTAATTCATTTGATTTTTGTGGGTATGTAGAAGAAAGAATTATGCCAGGCCACATTAGAGAATATATAGAATATCTAGATTATTTAGAATTATTTTTTTTAACTCGGCATTTCAGGTACAACAACAAAACATATCGTATTGATGATATTGAGTGGTCTATAAAACCAACAGATACATTCCAGAAGCGTGATGGCACTCAGATCTCTTATGAGGATTATTATAAACAGGTAACCGAGAATCTGGATATTGCAGAGTCTTTACTCTGCTCCAATGTTTGTAAATATGGCACCGTTAATTGAATTAACTATATATAATTTCTAGCATTCCCAAACTGGTCACATTAGAGTTATAATCCAACAGATCTGAAGGATGGCAGATTGACAAAAACTCTTCGGGTGCCTTGTCTAAATAGAATAATAACAATAAACCTTTAATACCATCAAACATCTGCCTGTTTCAGGCTCTTGGGAAGGACTTGATAGGTGGATAAAAATGCCAGATCCAGAAAATATTGGGTTATGCTTTGCTTTGTAAATAATTGGAAACAGTTTACAGCAGGGTTGTCAAATTCAGGGCCCACGGGCCAGATCTGGCTGCAGGGTGCTTAGATCTGGCCCGCGGGGCCACCCTGAAAACAACGAAGGACCAGCCCACGGTGCCTCTGCCAGCAAAAATGGAGCTCGGGAGGGCCGTGCGCGGCACTTACAAGCTCCATTTTCTCTGGCAGAGAATTGCAGGAGGCCATTGCAGCTGGAAACGGAGCTCGGGAGCCCATTTTTGCTGGCAGAGTGCTTGGCCCACCACAGGCGCCCCCGACACGAGTGACATTGAGCTGCCCCCCCCAGATGAAACACAACCCAGATGTGGCCCTCAATGAAATTGAGTTTGACAGCCCTGGTTTACAGGTAGCGCTCGTCTTATGAGCACAATTGAGCCCAAAAATTCTGTTGTTAGGTGAGACATTTGTTAAGTGAGTTTTGCCCCATTTTACGACTTTTCTTGCCACAGTTGTTAAGTGAATCACTGCCATTGATAAGTTAGTAACAGAGTTGTTAAGTGAATCTGGCTTCCCCGTCAACTTCGCTTGTCAGAAGATCACAAAAAGTGATCACATGACCTCAGGACACTGCAACCGTCACAAATATGAACCAATTGCCAAGCTTGTCTGAATTTTGATCACATGATCATGGGGATGCTGCAAAGGTCATAATGGTGAAAAACGGTAATAAGTCACATTTTTCAGGACCGTTGTAACTTTGCACGGTGACTAAATGAACTGTTGTAAGTCAAAGACTACCTGTATTCAGAATTCCTAGCATCTTTTTTCAAATCTTTAACGATTCATTGTTTTCTTAGAATTATGTAATTGCTATGGTCCAATGAGATTATCACAGGATAATTTAAAGATAATTTAAAGACAAGTTTCTTTAAAGATAGTAGGCAGGTAATTTGTGAGTTCTCTTGCACATTTTAAAGCAACCTTATGTGTTCAGTTCTTGAGTCCTGCACAAACCTAGAAAAACCTAGAAAAATAGCTGTAAGAATACAGGAAACAACAAGTTCAGTCAATATATTCTTAGGAAACAGATTAAATATTTAGGAAAACAGCATGTTCTGTTAACAGTGGAAAATGTCTGGACTTCAAGTCCCAGAATTCCCCAGCCAGCATGCTGGGTATTGAACTCCAGGCATCTTAAAAGAAGTTGCTAAGGTTGGTGAACACTGAACTACAGCATCAGGGATTTGGAATGGAGCTGATTTGCTTTCTTCTGACCTCATATTTCCATGAACAGCAATATGATGTAGTCTTGACTGATCTGAATCAACCAATGCTTGTTAGCCAACTGAAGAGTAGAGACAGCCGTTCTGCTGAGCCCCGTGTGGCGCATCTGATCCCAGAACTTTGCTACATGACAGGTAAACCAATGTAATTGGGCTCATCCAAACAGTCGTTAGCATTCTGACCTTGTCTTTATTACGATGACTACGATCATGATTTATCACCTATTGCTTGTGTGTACACTGAGAGCTTATGCACCGGAGACAAATTCCTTGTGTGTCCAATCACACTTGGCCAACAAAGAATTCTATTCTATTTACCCAATTCTGCAGTATTCAAAAATTGGAGATGAAGTTTCTAGTCAAGTGAAAATTTGAATATAGACAAGATCCAATCTGTGTTGGTGACTGACCCGGATTTGATCTTGCAACATTATCCTGGGATGCATATATTTGCCTTCATTCATGAGAATATAGACACAGCATAAAAGAGCACAAGAACACATTTTGGTTGCTTGGCAACCGGTTCACCTTTGTGGCTGATTGCAATGTCTCATAGGCATCCGATCATGATTTTTGATTTATTTTTTTGCCAGTTTCAGGCATTTAAATTCCTTTCTGGCCAAAAGCGCCCATGGAGTAGAATTGATTTCCTTAACAAAAGAGGTTGTAAAACCAGAACCGGTCATGTGGTGACCTGCTTAATGACTGCAATGACCTATGACCATAATTCCAGGCTCAATTACAGTCATAAGTCAAGGTCTATCTATACCAGTATTGTTATTCCCCTCTTCAGGAAAGACTTAAATCCAACAGCTGAAGACCTACTAATAATGATAGATGTAGTGGCAAAACTATATAACAAATGTCTTCTGTTTGGACAGAGCACTGGGCTATGACAAATCAGAATACCGGAGAAACAAGCAGATTTTAAATACAGTTACTCCACAATAACCTGAACATTTATCTTAAACAATTTAATAGAAGATTATATCGAACAGCATCACTACAAGCTTGGTTGTTTTCTTGCAGATGTTTTATTATCCAAACTAGGTAACATTATCAGCTTCAACCCCAAACTGCAAACATTCTCCTGATCCCCAGCAGTATCAGGACCCTGGAGAGTTCTCTGCAGATGACTTACAAGCAGTATTAGACCTCTGATCAGGAGAGCTGTTGTTCCAGCATCTATCTGTGATCATGCAAGACCTCAAATGGGTTTTGAAGAATCAGGGATTTGCTAGGTGAACAGGTGCTTGCTGTGACTTTAGAATTGCAAACCTGACTCGTGTTTGACTGGGAAGATGCCATGGAGGGGTCACCTGGGTCTGAACTCTCGGATGAAGGGAGAAGATCTCAGCTATGTTATAGCACGAACCTGATTTTTAAAAACCAGACTTGCTTAATACTTGTAGAGGAGACCCCCCATAAAATTCTAGGCCAGAATTGGAGGAAGGCTGTAGCAAAGCACTTTTGGATGGGTCTCAAGAGTTGGGCTTCACATGGCATCTGCCGCCTGCAAGATCGGCAAAAATGTTTACCAATACGTCCGCCAACTGTTGGAAATGTAACCAGACTGCAGGCACTATCATACGTGGTGGACTTGTGTGAAAGCTAAAAAATACTGGATGAAAATACATAGATGGTTGGAAAAGATAATTAAGCGACATATAGATTTGAAACCATAGATATTTTTGCTGGGTATAATGCCAGAGGACTATGATAAAGGGACTATATATTTAGTTTTGCGTATATTGACAGCAGCAAGGATTGTATTTGCACAATACTTGAAAAATGTGAACACCCCATTAGATGAGGATGTAATTCGGAAAATACTAGACTGTGCAGAGATGGATAGATTGACAT
>JANHFL010003483.1:396678-410221 GCA_032468155.1 Oxyrhabdium leporinum | reverse complement strand
CAAAAAGAATTTAATTATTTAGTCCAACTAGAACTTCCAAGGTCCACTTTGGTGTAATGAGACAACCTCAGAAGTGCTAAATTAACTTCTAAATGTTTTTTGCTCTAGATTGATATGGTAACATTAAAATAATTCACATTAGTGTGTTCTTTGACATTGTAGGGTTGGATAAAATTATTTTTAAAGCTTCATTTCTTTTCTCTGAGACCTGGACCTGGCATGAAGCTGCGGGGGGTGGAGGTGGGGGTGGGGAGAGGTGGGCAGGACAAACAGCAATCATTCCATTGGTGTCAATGATAATATCAATGCCTTACATGAAGGTCAGAAAATATGAGAGAGCGCTGATTAAAGGGAAAATAATTCATACTGAAGTTTGCAATTAAGATGATAATAGCCTTGATAAAGAACACTGTGAAGGTATTTGGAAGTTTTAACATGTTATGCAAGTGTAGTAGTAACAAATTTAAACAGAAATATACTTACATCTCTTGTTAAATGAGAGTAATTACATTCACATTCTGTCTTCAGTGGCAGAAAATGAAATATATTGTTGCTGGAAAAATCAAACATAGTATCTCTCAGCTTGGAAGTAATGAAAATGCAAGGTCATAATTAGTACTGTATGTTTAGATTCCATGTATATAAAAAATCAATTGAAGGCTACTACACTAAATTTAAAAAAAATAATTTATGCACAATTTCAATTTGTTTTTTGCATCATACAGAAACTTCCTAAATTGGCCAGTGGAAAAAAATAGTTTGGGTACTAGTAGATTTTGGTTTTAGAAGTCCATGTTTTAAACCATATCAGGGATCTAATAACTAGTTATATTCCTTCTGACCATGATGCCGTCCCAATGAATTGGACATTTAACTATTGAAATTCTTTAAAGTTCACAGAGAAATTATCAGTCATAGTCAGCTGGGCTTGCAATTTTTCATTTCACAAATAGCTTGGATCTAGAACTGGGGGTGAGTCACACATACATTTGCATGCAAGACATTTTTCTATAACTGTAGGGAAGTTTTATATTCTTTTTTTAGTAATAATAGAAATTGTAAAAGAATTTTCAAAAAAATGGCACAAAATATTTACAGGGTAAAATCAAATAAGATTTAGTGCTTTTGTGATTCTAAAGACCCCTTGTAAGGGAGATGAGCTGCATAGAAATGTTATACACACACACACACACACACACACAAACCCAATGAGAATAGTCATTCTGCAGCATCATTTTAAAGGGATGGCCTTTGGAGTCCCTCTAGCCTATAGGGCCCTGGACATATCTCCAACATCTACACAGAGTAGCAACACTGAGCCAAAGTATTTTGAGGTTGAAAATTCAATGGTCCTTGCATTAGATTTAAGCAAGACACAATGTATATAAAATTCTTCCATAAAGAATCAAGTTTAACTTGAAGAAACTTCACCTTTACTCCATGGACCACTATCAGTAGTGCATTAACTTTGAAGTATAGAATTTACAACAGTGCATGAGTTAGTAATGCATTAATTATAGATATACATTAAACAGCATCGGTACACATTTAATAGAATCACACATTGAGCATAAACCATGAGTTGGGTGTTCATTGAACTCAGCAGAAATATGTGTCTTGCTTAAACTGATGTCACTTCTGCCGTCAGAAAAAACTGAAATTGGCTTCTCATCATTACTTCAACACACCACCAATATAATTACAAAAGAAATATTTTCAGAACTTTACCTTAAGTGTTGGTTCTTAAAAATATGGACATTCACTCCAAAACAGAGCGTTAGTTCACTTCAAAGTTTTCAAATTTTTACTGAAACCATTTTGTTTCATACTCATTTCTACCATGAACAATTTTTTAAAAATTGGAACAGAAATACCATTTTTAGAAAAGACAGAAAATGTTGTTTAAATATCTTTAAATACCTGATTTGGAATATTTACATGTTTCTCTATCTTCACCATTGTATTTTATATTTTCCTCCATTAAATAAATAAAAAACTAGAAAAAATGCAGATGAGAGAGGGCAGAGCTGAAAGTCTGCTACCAAAATGATTCTGCTTAGGAATCTTTCATCCTATGTTTGCTTACTCTGTTAATTTAGTTTTTGATGGCATGCTAGATAAGATCTGGCTTCTCTTTGCTCAGCAAAATATCAATGGTCAGGGTCATCTTTGGAGAATAAAGAAATGAAACAAGATCTTGGTTAAATTATTTTCTCTCCAAGGACATTTACATCCTTTCACCATTTCTGAAGGATTCTTCTTGGACAACAGATTTGTGCGAATTGATCATATGGTTTCCTCCCATGCAACACAACAGATACTGTATATGATTTTTTTCCAAATTTTTATGATACTTCAGTTTAGGTTTGTTGCTGTGATCACTTTCTCTCAACCTTAATTACACAGTGATACTGTTGAGAATGCATTTCTTAATCACTTTCAGAAAATGCTTCTTAATTTCTTTTTAGCTATTAGAATCCTTGATAACAGCTAGTTTCAGAGCACTAGATGAATTTCATTCAATCCTTCTTGAAAGAAGCTTTAAGCTTTAGGGTTTTAAAAAAACCTTTTCTATTGAAACAAACAGCAAAAATGTGATTAAAATATTGATTTTGGAAAGTTACTAATGCAGAGGGTCTATATAGATTTGAAATAAAATTTTGAAATTCAGAATCCTTCCCATGGGAAAATGCTGTTGTTTTGAATCCTCAAAAAATGATAGGCTAGGACTTTGATGATTGGACATTAAAGGAAATCAGAACAGAATTTACAATTAAAGGACAGGAACATTGGACTTACTAATACAGAATGGAGCAAAATACTTTTAACATTGGATACACTGAAGGATATTTATTAACAATGAACCATATGAATTTTAAAAATCTCAGCCATTATAGATGGACTGTGTTTAAAAGATGTCTTGCAACAGGAACCAGTTTCACTGAACAAGATTAAAATTGATTTGAAAGTGGATTTAAAGTGGCAGGCTACAAGAATGATACAGAAAAAGATGCTATACTGGCTATACCGGGTGTCGGCAACCCGTGGCTTCAGAGCCGCATGTGGCTTTTTGGGCCCTCTGCTGCGGCTCCCTGTGGGCTGAACCCACTACTGGCTGGCCGTGCCCCTCACCCTCCCCTCCCAGTCACTCCTCGCTTGGCCTAAGAAAGTAAGGGCGAAGACTCACTCCATATTCCAGAGCGGGAGTAAAGCAGACTCCACTTGCCTCTTCCTCTGGCCCTTGTTGGTGATGCACTCATCTTGGTTGCTTGGTGAGATGTGCGACTTGCTCTCTGCCCTGAGACACTGGCACGGCATGGCTGTGGCTGACACCACTGCTCTCATCACCTCCATGGCCTGCTCGCTGCTCTTGCAGAGCCTTGCACAGCACACTTAAATTTAGCGTGCTTCACCATGGAGAAGACAGCATCCCCTCCTCCTCCTGGAGCCCATTATGATGCAGAGCATCGGCTGCAGCAGGGCCAGGCCAGTGCCTCAGGGCAAAGAGCAATTTGCGCGTCTCCCCGAGTGGCCGAAGTGGGCGCAGCACCAAGAAGGGCCAGAAGAAGAGTCAAGTAGAGGGGCACTTCACTCCCGTTCTGGAATACAGAGCAAGTCTCCATCCGCCGCTGTTGCCCTTCTCTTTTCAGGGCAGGCAAGGAGTGAGTGGGAGGGGAGAGTGAGGGGTGAGGCCAGCCAGTGGTGGTTCAGCTGACAGGGAGCCACAGCAGGGGGACAAAAGAGCTTTATTTATTTGGGAACCTGAAATGACTAGATTTAAACCATATGGTAAAAAGCACCCAAAGAAGAAGAAAGAACATCAGCAAAAAAAACCAAAAACCAACCCTTGCCTATTTTTGGAAATGGTTCAAGAGGGAACACCCACATACACTAACGAGAGAGAGGGGGGGGGGAGAGAGAGAGAGACCTGTTTCCCAGAGAAAATACCAGGAGCCATAACCTGGGTAGGCGTAGCTGGGGGGGTCATGTGACTGGGTAGGAGTGAGCGATGTCGAGTTGGCCATGCCCACCCAGGTTTTGTGGCTCCTGGTGTTTTTTCTGTGGGAAACGGGTCCAAATGGCTCTTTGAGTGTTTAAGGTTGCAGCCCCCTGAGCAATACCAATGAAACTGGCTGATTTCTTAATAATTAAAAGGGATATATATACAGTAAATAATAAACCCAAGAAGTCATTCGGATAACTTTCCAATATTGGATTTAGAAAATTATCTTGTTAAAATTTAGAAGGACTTTGTGAGAAGAGACAAAGAAAAAGTGAACAAGACTAGGACTGTATTTGTATAGATATGTTGTAATCTATGGTAAATCTTGATGAATTTTTGCTGACCAGGATTGATTGACAAGACTTTAGAGTTGTTACAGAAAAGAAGTAAGATAAGGAAAGAGAGTATTTGCTTTATTTTAAGAGCAGGTGATAAATTACTAAAAATGTTTATACTGTTATTAAGGAGGAAATCATTTTATATATTTCTATTCTTTTTCATTATTATATTCTTAATTTTTCTTTCTTTTCTATTTTTTTTAACTTTTTTCCTTTCTTGAGCTTTCTGTTTTTTTCTATATAATTTCCTTTCAGCTAGCATTAGTTCTTAGCTTATGACTGTAATTATTTAATTAAATTATTTTAAAAGTTATAAATTGTGCTGAACTGCTTGCCGCATGACACTTATATATATCAATGAATATATATATATAACTTTATTCACTTACATATCACTTTAATTCCTTATACACATGTATTAGCATGTGTTTGTTTTTTCTCTCTAGAAAAGTATAGTGGTGCTTAAAAGTTTGTGAACTCTGTTAAATTTTCAATATTTCTGCATAAACATGACCTGAAATGTGATGTTTTCCACATGTCCTAAAATTAGATCAAAAGAATTCAATTAAACAAATTAATCAAATATTTGTTCATCTCTTTTAAAAAATGATTCAAAGCTACATATTTTATCATTTCTCAGTTTCTGAATTTTCTATACAAGAAAATTCCTGACAAGTTTGGTACCACATTTATTTTTTCTCAGATTTGGTATTTCAATCATTATACAGCTGCATTGAAATTTATTTCTATTCAACATGAAAGATCAATGGTCAATCCTGTAAATTCTTTATGTACTGAAACATGGTATAACCATAAACACATTCCTTCAAAATGTGTTTATCCTGATACAAACAATACTGAAACAATGGATCTACAATGTGGATCATATAAATCCACAGCAGAATGAAAAACAGGATTGTCATTATTTGTCAAAATTACAATGAAAATATAAATATGTGGCAAAAAGTATGTTTAATTAAAATACTATATTTGCAATTACTCAGCTTTCTGACTGACCCATACTTCTTACAGTACCTTCCTATATAGTCACTTGAAAAAGTATACCCCATCCAATTTTTTTAACTTTTTCAACATAATACTGCTAGATAAACGGAATATAACATAGTTTAAAACCTGAGGAACCTGAGGACCTGAACAAGGTCATCTACACATGCTAGTTCACCTACTTGTATATTAGATCCATGACCTTGTGTTTATTATTCAGACATAGGATTCGGTCTGAACATGTTAGTTAGTTAGCTCCTCCTTGAGTGTCCCACCAGCTCTTAAAGACCCTCTCCTCAAAGGATCTTCTCTCAACCCAACCAAGTTGGACAGTTTTTGCCCAGTTTCCAATCTTCCCTTCTTAAGCATCGATTGCCCTCATGGATGACATCTGGTGGGATCAGGATGGAGTAGTATATCCATCCTGGCTCTTCTTGACCTCTCAGTGGCATTTGATACCATTGGTCATATTCTTTTGGGCTGGCTCCAAGAGTTGAGGCTGAGCTGCACTGTGTTTGTGCTGGTTCTTCTCCCTTCAGGTTTGATTTCAATTGTTGTTGATAAACAGGAAAGATCTAGGTGGGGTGCATCAGGGCTCCATTATCTCTCTTCTCCTGTTTAAAACCTACATGAGACCAGTGAGTTTAGTTCAGTTCAGTGTGAGATATCATCAATACGTGGATGGCACTCAAGTTTATCTCCACACCAGACCCCTTGAGTGATGCTGTAGACATCCTATTCCAGTGTCTGGAGGCTACTTGGGCCTGGATTGGGTGAAATGGGCTACAATTCAATCCCAGCAAGACAGAGTTGCTGTGGGCATTTGGATCTTTCAGAGACAAGGTTCTTCCATCTCTAGTTCTGGATGGGATGACACTACCCCAGAAAGATCCAGTGTGAAATCTGAGGGTTCACAATGTGGTTAGGAGAGCCTTTGCATACCTTTGGGTACTGTTCCAGTTACACTCCTTCCTGGATTGGGAAAGTCTTTCACCCACGCCCTTGTAACTTCCCACTTAGTTTACTGTAATGTGCTCTATATGAGGCTGCCCTTGAAGAACATTCAGAAACATTTTAACTGGTGCAAAATGCAGCTGCATGGGTAATAAATGATGCCAGCTACATGGCACATGTAACACAATTACTCTGTGAATTGCATTTGCTGCCAGTATGTTTCTGGGTGCAATTAAAGGCTTTTCACCTTTAAAGCCCTACATGGTTTGACACTGGGTTACCGGGGGAACTGTTTTCTTTCAAGAGTTTCTACCTGTCCAATCTAATCCAATGGATTGGACATGCTGCAGATCCTGTCAGCCAAAAAGTATCAACTGGTAGGAACTGGAAGATGGGCTTTTTCTGCTGGAGCCCCTGCCTTACGGAATATTCTCCCCTCAGAGATTAGAATGGTCACAACATCAGATTTTCACAGCTTTAAAAATTTGGCTTGGGACACAAAATGTGTTAAGGGTCCTGTTATTTGACTTTACTATTAGCTGATTAATCATCATGGTTCACATGGTTTGCAAAGTCATCAAGGAACTCATATGACTGCAACTCCTGGTTTTCTGCCAGTTTCCCTGTTTACTTTGCTTATGGGAAGTCAGCAGAGATGGTTACAAATCATGATTTATGTGGCTGCAGGTATGCTTTGATGGCCACAACTTATTCAGCTCTGTCTTAAGTTTGAAGAGCTCTCTGCTTACTTTCTACATTATCTTGCACTGTTGCCTTTTACTTGGAATATGACAGTGACTCCTCTACATCAGCAATATTCAAGGAATACAGATGATTCCAAGGAGCTGATATCAAAAACAAACTACCTTGCGGGGTCCTTCGTGCTCTCCGAGCTTGGTTGTTTTCTTGCAGATGGTTCATTACCAAACCAGATAACCTCATCAGTGTAACTAGGGAGTGGTGTTTATTCTCACTTTATATACTAGTGGCTTGCCCTGTCAGTATTGGTGGGAGTCGTCTTGGTGTTCCTTGATCCACCTTGGTTGAATGTCTAATGTTGATCTTAGTATTTACCTCTGCTCATCTGGGTGTTGATTACTGGTGAGGAGACATTTTTCTTTCCTTTTCTGGCTTTTTGATTCTCTTATTAATGGTACGTAGATGTTGCTTATATCTATGTGCCTGTTGATGGCTAATTTGTCTGAATGCCAGGCTTCCAAGAATTTTCTAACATTTTTGGATTTGGCTTGGTCTAGGATTCTCACAATTTCACAAACACCAAACATCAGTACAAAATGAAAATTTCACAATATGCGACTAAATGAGCTAAATTATTTTATTGTAAGGTTACATTAACAGAAGCTTGCCAAATCTGAAAGTAAAAACTTACCTCCATTTTTAAGTACTTAATCCATTAGGGCAGGTCCTGTTTTCTCTGACCGTAATTGATGGTGGGATTCTCTCTCTCCTCTCTCAATTTTTTTCCTAGACAGCATCTCTTCTCCCCTTTCCTCAAAATCACCCATATATACCATCAAACCCTCTAGGCACAGCACAAGTCTCTTTCCCAACTGAATTCCTTCTCACCCATTGCTCAAAAACCCCTGACTGTGCAAAATAGCCTTCAGACTGAAACCATTTTAAATGTTCTTGAAAGTGACCATCCAGCCAAATTCACCTACCAGTTGTGCTTCAGAATGATTAATATTGGCTAAAAATGGATTCTAGATATCTACTCCTTTTTAACCAAGACTATAGAGGTTATGTCTAAATTTGACAGCGATAGCTTCCTAAGCCTGCTCCAATTAATCTCCTCACTTATGAGATATGTACTGAAGACTGCTATCAACCCTTAATAATGCCAGCAGTAAGAACTCCGCCTAAATCAAGTGATAATTGAGTTCCTGGCCTTAAATCATCTACAGCGCCTTTAATCTGATCTGATCTAATCTTTAATTTGATGCAGCTGTCTCGGCAAGGTTTTTCAGAAGTGGTTTGCCATTGCCTGCTTCCTAAGGTTGAAAGACAGTAACTGACTGAAACTCACCCAGCTAGGTTTGTATCTCAGGTGGGATTAGAATTCAATCTCTTGGTTTCTAGCCTGATATCTTAATCACAGTGCCAAATTGGTGTAGATTCTTTTAGATTCTTCCTTTTTACATATACGTTTAGTTTTCAATTCATATATCTTTTGTATCTTGTAGCTTTTTCATTTTCATTTTAAGATTTTTATTTTTATTCTTGATGTATCCTTTTCTTAATGAGAGTACTTAATGTAGCAAAAGCGCCTGGGAATAAAAACAGCCTTGTTTCGAGATGGCTTATATTTCTGGGTCTTTTGCAAAAGAGCTCTGCAACTTCTGAAAGCAAACTTAGGCTGAGTGAAATAAAACACTGTAAAGATGCAGTAATGGTGGAATAGAAATACCTCCTGTAATTGTCTAACCTGCACCTTTCCTTGTCTACCAAAGTGCAAGAAAGTTTGGCAATTTGTTCTGTGAAGCCTCCAAGAAAATGGGAGGAAAAGCATGTTTAAATAAGAAAGCTTATTTATGTTCAATCTTTCTAGATACAGTAGGTTCACATAAAGATCTTTTCCTACAGAAAATATATGTAGCTCACAACTGAACTGTTGGGTTTTTCATACTGAGCTTGTTTTCTTGCAAACTTTTCATTACCAGATTAGATAACATCATCAGTGGGAAGGAGAGTGGAATTTTCATGTATGAAACAAAAGGAACATAATCCTGGAATCCAAGGAGGTCCACAACAGAAATAAGCAGTAGACAAAGTAGAGAAAGCTGAATTTGCACAAATGTGACTAACCCCTTCTGATGTAACTGATATTGTTGAAGACAGTGAGTGAGAGGAACCAGTGAGAAATAGCAGAGCCATCAGAGCAACTGAGTAAGTGTTCTATATTTCAACAGGGAAGGTAATGTTCCCAATTCTTACATCTCTGAATTTTCAAGGCCTTAAATTCAATTTATTTCTTAATACTTTTTGCTGGAAAGTTGCAGAAGAATCTTAGCATTTCTCAATAAACCCACTAAATAAAATAGAATAACACAACACTTTTTAACAGAAGTAAAAACTTACCATTCTACCTCAATGGTATGAAAATAAAACAAGAGAAATCTACCCCACACCTATGACATGAAAAATTTAAGGAATAAGCTATCAAAACTACCATAAATCAGGATTGACTTTCAATATGTGTTCAGAATTTCAAAGTCTGTAATGCTCTTATAGTATGAACTGCTCAGTGAAAACCTGTACAGTATGAAACAATAAAATCACACTAAGGAAATGAGAATTACTAATAGATCTCAAGGTTGAATATCATCGGATAATTATTATCTATTACCACATTAAATTGATATAGCTTTTTATCAGTGTGGCCGTGCGTGACTTGTAGAATTTAATGGGATATCACCACCACAATCAATTGGCCCACACTAAATACATGGTTCAAACTGATGACAAATAGTCTGTTCATCACAGACATAACTGTAGGAAGATCTAATAGTAGGAAAATGTTTGCACTACCAAAAATTGTAGTTAAACAAACTATGATGGTTTTCTTCTGAGCATCTTACAATCTTCTGACTGAGGTACATTTTATTTTCCTTTTTCCTTACAAAAACAGCATTAGAATCTAAGCACTTATCAAATATATTCACGTCTGTTGAAACTGAGGCAAAGAAAAATATTAGAAAAACAAGCCAACTCTAGAAATTAAGCCACTCAAAGAAAACAGCCAATTTAAAAATAAAGTAATTTATATGTACAAACATGAAGGCTGCAGGCTGCAGCAAGATACCTTACTATAATATTATAAGAATTTCATGCTTGAATTTAACAGTGAGCTCAATTTTTTGTTTAATGTAATATAATACATACCAAAAAATGAACATAATGAAGAATACTAACTGAATCTTAGCATCCAGTTTTTTATGTATTATTTTACTCCATTTACTGTTTTCAAATCCCAAAGTGTTAGTACATAACATGTGCATTATTTTTGTATGAGAATAAAACCTAAAAGGTTTAACATATTATCCCATCTGCACCTATTTTCCCAAGTACACATTATATTCCAAGAAATAAACATTTCAAATGTCAAATTATATATTTAATTTACATTAACATCTTATGATTAATTGATTTTCAGCAATATTACGGAAATATGACCAAACTATGTTCATGCAAATAAATCTTCAAAAGCCTGTGAACAGTTTTAATGTTTCATACTTCATATAAAATGGTTTAGATATACTCTGCAAAATGATGTCAGTGAAATGTTATCAGTGAAGATAATATCATACATTATGTTTTTAATTTTATGTAGATATAAAAACTCTAATTTGCAATGCTAAATTCTATGAACCACTGAGGTTATATTGTGTGGGCAATTTTCTAGTCTTCAGAGCCACTTCTAGTTAATGTTTTTTTGATTGTTGTTACCCAAAATTATGGGCATAAAAATACAATATAGCTCAAGAACAATAATTACTAGCTAAAAGAGCTACTAGAAAAAGCACTTAAGTAGAACAGTTTGAGAAACACAAACTGTTTGCCTTTGTCTATTGCTGCTGCTTAAAAAAAACCAATACAAATTATAATAAAAAAGCTTAGAAAAGAGTTGGTTTTCCTCTAAAAAATATACTTGCAAACATGTTTTCAAATCACTGTATCTTTTCATCTTTTCCCAGTGTATGTGTGTGTATATGTGTGTGTGTGTGTGTGCGCGCGTGTGCACACACACCCACGGAAATATAACATAGATGTCTTTGTTAATTTATGACAATGCTCCATTATACCATGAGATACAATATTAATAAGTTAAAACTTGAATTCCTCACATATACTGCTATCAAACAGGAGGAAAACAGCATGGGAAACCATAAAATGTGCATGGCTAAGCATAAATAGTAACCTATACATTTTGGTTCAAACACAGTTTGGAAAACTGCATACATGACAATGTCTTAAAATATTTCTCTATTTTCTGTAAGTCTACCCAAGAAACAAAGTTCAATCACTTCAATGTAAAACATAAACTGAAATTTTATACAAATTTTGAATACCCTGACTGAAATATTTTGCAGCTGATCATTCTAATGCAAACATCTTTCTTATTACTTCACTCTTCCAACTGTCCATGCTTATACCCAAGCATACAAACATAAAAAATATTGGCTAACCAAAAAAGGTACAATAGACTCTTGGTAAAAGTTTTTCTCATGAGGCAATGTAGCATCTTCTAGATAAGACTTTAAAAATTACATTGCAATTCCATTACATTTCTTTCATAAACATGCAACTTACTGTGATATACAAAACACTTGGCTCTGAAGAAAAAACAGCTTTATAAAGACAGACTGCATCAATAAAATTTTCTGATTTACATGGTAATAAAACCTGTATTTTCACTAAAGCTCAGATATTACATCTCATATTATAACATAATAATTTGTTTGATGAACATAACGTTCAGGAGGGAATATACACATTGACATACTAGACTATTAAAAATTCAGTTACAGAATTTTATTGATACAGCAGATTAACAAAAACTAATAAGGAAAATATGAGGATCAGCTTTCGTTACATTATTTAATAACACATTTTAAAAATTAAAATATTAAATTCTTTTAAATGCTCAATGCCACAAGAAGTCCAGAAAAATCTGTTATCAATACTGAGGTGCATTAAAAGACGATTCTTTCACACATCTGCAGCTGGATGTACTGTTTTATACCACATTGTTTAAAAGCAATTTGGCACCTCCAAAGACAGACAACTGCCAAAGGTAAACACTGAGTTAGATACATAAAGAGAATGTATTTTTTTTATTTTTTAACAAATAGTGTCAGAATAAGTGTCACTATTTTATCAAAGTGATTTTTTCACAGTTAAATGCCAAGAAAAATAAGAATACAGACACTGACAAATATTGCTTGATACCCATTCTTACTTTTTTTTGTCTTTTTTCCCAAATCAATAGCTCTACTGAACAGACTTGTACTGTTGTGTAAAGCCGTGATAAAAGCTATACAAGCACTTTAAAGTCAGAAATATTTTTTTAAAAAAAGGATTATTTACAGACAGTTTTTTAGTTCTTTTGCCTATATAGCCAGCGTACATTACATTTCACAAAACCCCAAGTTAATGATATAAACATATGTGTGAATTATGCTTATGACCTAGGAGCTTCAAAAAGCAGGAGCAGGAAATAGAGTGATTTAATTTCTTCAGCAATCCCACTGTGAGCATCAACAATTCTCTTCAGCCTGAAAGTTTGCAAATGATAAGAGTGACATCATTTAAAAATGGCAGGAGCATGACTCTTCATCGCCTTTCCCTTTTAGATGTCCTCCGACGAACCTGAAAGAGCCAAAAATCAAGAATTAGAAGCCTCACTTCAAGAATGGTCTTGCTTACATAGTCTTCCATATTCTAAAGACATGAGCTGTGTAAACCATACATTGGATGCAACATCAAGAATTTAAAAATCTGCATAGTGTTGATATTTATCTAGCTGTTTTGCTCTTTCAGTAGATAATGCATTTCAATCGGCATTAACTGATTCATCAAGGAAATGCATCCTTTAACTGGAACATCATTTAGATAAAGGTATTCCATGATATGACCAGACAAAAAGGATTAGGCAGAAAAGCTTGCCCCACTAATTGCTAAGTTTAATCGCAATTAGATGCATAGCTGAATTCAATGAGATTAAGCACAGTCCAGAATATGACGATCCTACTGATTGTTTAAAAATAATTTTCCACTTTCTCTGTATAGGTGTCCATCTGGATAAAAGCTCACATTTAAAATAGGCACAAGTAATGCAAGAGCCGTGGTGCTGCAACGGTTAGAGTGCTGTACTGCAGGCTACTCCTGCTGACTGCCAGCTGACTGCAATTTGGCAGATCGAATCTCACCAGGCTCAAGGCTGACTCAGCCTTCCATCCTTCCGAGGTGGGTAGAATGAGGACCCGGATTGTTGGGGGCAATATGCTGACTCTGTAAACTGCTTAGAGAGCCGTAAAGCACTGTGAAGCGGTATATAAGTCTAAGTACTATTCTTATTGCTATGCTCCTCTCACACACACATTTTGTTCAGTGGTGAAATCTAAAATTTTTCATTACCGGTTCTATGGGCGTGGCTTGGTGGGCGTGGCTTGGTGATCATGTGACTGGGTGGGCGTGGCTCACAAAATTACACAACCAAACT
>JANHFL010003483.1:352184-376461 GCA_032468155.1 Oxyrhabdium leporinum | reverse complement strand
ACCTACCTCGGAAGGATGGAAGGCTGAGTCAACCTTGAGCCTAGTGGGATTTGAACCGCTAGATTGAATCAGCAGAGTGGCCTGCAGTTCAACACTCTAACCACTGCGCCACCTAGGCTCTAAACATCCACAATCCTAGTCTATAAAAAGCTTGTATATGCAACAATTCGCTTACTTTTTAAGTATAATTTCTAAAATCTGTGATAATATATCTAGTTCCTAAAGAAGATAACTTCACACCAACAGGGGGAAAGATTTCATTCTTTTTAATCATCATCATTCCTCAGCATTAAAGACAATGTAAATTCCAGGAACAGAAGCATCAAGGGAAGCAACTAAAAATATAACAGTAAAGTGAAATCTTTAGGGCCCTGATCTTGCTAGGCAAACATATAGGAATGTTATTGAAATATACATAAGTATACTTTAAACATTTGCTTAGCCTTCATCTAGTGGGTAATGTGCTGGCCTAAAAAATAGGAACCCCTTTAGTCTAGTCCCTGCCTTAGGCATGAAAGTCTGCTGGCTGACTTTGGGCCAGTCACTCTCTCTCAGCCCAACCCACCTCACAGGGTGGTTAATGTAGGGAAAACAGGAGGCAAAAAATATTATATATAAATGGGATGAAGTTCTAACAAAATTTAGAATTAACTCACGATCTGATGTGTAAAAAATTCTCCTCAATTCTGCTTCCTGTGTTCTTAAAAATTTGTAATGCAGCTTCAGCTACTTTTTCATCATCCATTTTTAAACAGGCCAGGAGCGATTCAAATGTTTCAGCTGAATGGAATGAGATAGGATGGGTAAACGAAAGAACCTGCAAGAGTAAGATTAAAAAGGGCTTTTAAATCATTCTTATATTAACCTATGCTGACCAAATATATTTCATTGAATCAATCCTTGACAAATCTTTATGTATCTATGGATAAGCATCAGACACCCTAGTTCCAATTACAATAAGGATTTATCTAAATGGCTTATGTATAAATCTAATGAGCTACAAATAATCCTCATTTAGTGACTGATTCATTTAGCAACCATTTGTATTTACACCAATGATGAAAAAGTAACTTTATAATCAATCCTCACATTATGAAAGACTGAAATAAGATAATAAGCACAGTTGTGGGTTCACTTAGAAAATGCTTTGCTTAACAAATGAGTTACCAAACCGAATTCTGATCACTGAATGAGGACTACCATTAGTATAATTCTATAGCCGGTGCAAAGATAGCTTAGCTATCTGTACCAACAAAAGAAAATATTAGTAGCTAAGGGAATTATGGGGCTCTTGGTGTTCTCAGAGACTTTGCTTGTCAGCAGTCAGCTGGGACAGTTACAAACTGAGATCACATGCCCACAAGATACTGCAACTGTCATAAATGAAAACCATTGCCAAGTGCCTAATTGCAATCAAATGACTACAGGGATGATGCAATGGTCATAATTTTGAGGACATCTCATAAATCACTTTTTCTGAAGCCTTTGTAACTTTGAATCATTGTTGAATGCACTTTTTTAAGTCAAAGACTACCTGTACTCATCTACCTATACTTTTCTGTCCAAGGAATATACAGATACTAAATTACTCATTTAATAGATATTTAAAAAACCTTATTAATAACTAGACTGATTCTGATACAGTGACTCTGGCCAGCTGAATCCTGGAAAACTGAGCAGCTCTAGAATTTGGGGTCCACTGGTTACAGAACTATGCCTTCTTTGATGCTAGATGGGGTTACGCTGTCCCAAATAGACCATTGTATAAGCTGGGGCCCCTCCTTGATTCAGGATTCCTGCAAAAGACCTTTGTATGGCTTCAGTTTGTATACCAGTTGAGTCCATTCCTTGATCAGCAGGCCTTGCTCAATTACTCATGCCCATGTCATCTCCAGACTGGATTACTGCAATGTACTCTACATGGAGCTGCCCTTGAAGAATATCCGGAAGCTTCAGCTGATACAGAGTGCAGCAGCATGGGCAGTTATATGTGTTCCAAGAACAGCACATTAAATCTCTACTCCATGAGCTACACTGGTTGCCAGTTTGTTTTTGAGTCCAATTCAAGGTCCTGGTTTTGACATATAAAGACCTTCATTGCATGAGACTATCTGAGGGTTCACCTCTCCCCAATTACATCAGAATGACCCGTTAGATCTGCCAGCGAAAGCATGCTGCGAGTACCATTAGCTAGTTGTGCTGTGGATACCATCAGCTACAGACTTACAATACATTTGGTGGCTCCCAGAAGATGCCTCACAGCCTCAGAGATGCTTTATAGCAACACTATTCATGGCTAGTAGATTTTTGCTTATGTTTGATGACATTCAATCTTGTATTCTATCACCTTCAACGTTATATTATCACCCCCAATTCTTCAGAAAAATGAGACAACCAGACCTGCTGACCATATGAATTAGAAAAATCTTAAATTAAATAATGTGGATTTCTAAATATTATGAGGCAGGCCATACTAACGTGCTTATGGCTCCAACAAAGGATAGAGGTGATTGCAAAGTTAGATATCAGTCTATAACACAACTGAAGGAGATTAATTTCAGAATTACTTCCTTCCTTGTCCATCATTTCATGAAAGTCACTATTATTATACCTAAGAGCATTCTTAGTTTTTTTGTCAAAGTAAAAAAATGTAACAGAAAAATTACAATAGTGTTTTCAATAGAAAAATTTACCTTAAGCAATTCAAGACCTGCTCTGATTGCCAGATCAGTAGGGACACCTTCATCTTCATCATCTGCTGTTCCATCTATGGATTTGTTTACTTGTTTAATAAGGGCACTAATAAAGGAAATGATAAAGAATCATGTTGGACATTCTATTTAAATGTGATCATGTGTAAGCAATATACCTGAGCAAGAAACATTTTTCCTTTAATAGAGCAATGGCATATATTTAAGATATGCATTTTTCTTCTCATATACTGTTGTAATCATTCAGTTGTGTTATGCTTAATAAGATGGTGAGTGATAGCATGTTTTCTTTAATTTTCTTGTCTGGTATGAAATAAAGTGTCATTACAAGCAAGATAAAAATAGCTCCAAGTAATCATTGTAATTCTTCCACTGTCAAACCCTAACATATTTCCATAGTAAATACACTCTCTATCATGCAGCAACGAAATGTTTTTCTCTTTCTTGACTAAGCTTTTTCCTCCTCTTCTCACTTTGATAAAAACATGAAATAAGGTTAGGAAAGGAAGCTAATGAATCATAAGCCTTCAATCAGTATCAAGAATAAGTTTGGCCTCACCCCCAAAATTTCCCCAATTGTTTCCTTCTCTAATTACTTGGATTACTTTTTCCCCCACCCCGTAAGACACATTACAATATAAGATTCAATAGGGAGAACACTACAGCACGTTAACTTAAAGCACTTTTGTAGGATGTGTTTTCTCGGGTTCATTTCATTTTAACTCCAACATAAGTGAAAGAAATACCTGATGGATTCGGTGTCAATGTGCACAGGAGCTATCCTCTCTAAAAGGAACTTTACCATTTCCAGAAAAGGGTTTGTAGGTTGCTTGGGATTGCCTAACTTCTTTGTAATTTCACGCTGCAATAGTAATTAGGAGCACATTAGAAGACAGACAATTTAATAGCCCCAAATAAGCTATATTTTAACATCTATTCTTACCACACATCCTTCAGCTTGTTTGCATGAACAAGTTGGGCTAACAAGCATTTCCAATTGGTGTTTTACTTTGTCGTCATCTTCTAGAACCTGAGTGAATTTCTTCATGAAATCCTGTGCTTTGCCAGGATCTGGCAAATTTCCTTTATGGAAATAAAACACTGTTAAATTCAACAGAAAGCTAATAATTAAACAAAGGTTTTCTACTATGTGGAATTCTTTACATTCTTTTACAACATAGAAGTAAATCAATAGAAAGAACAAGGCACAAATATGTATGTAATTATTTCTTAATAATTTTAGCTATTTCATAAAGTGAAGTGTAAACAGTTTCATAAGGTGTAAAACAAGACAAAGGTTCAGATGCTTTTAAAGCTTTTGCCACATAGCAAGCAAAAAAAAAGTTCCATGCTTTGGGGTTGTATGTGACTGAAGCAGCATGAAGAATTAAATAGAAAGATATAAAATGAGAATGGATTATACAAAGAGAAAATATATTTTGTTAGATTATAAATAATCCAGAGAGCCCTGTGGCCAGATGGGGTAAGCTAACATAACATTAAAAATATGTTAAAATATTGTTTCCTAGCAGAATTTACCTAATGTATTGCTATCCAGTATTTCTCTGCCATTGTTAAAAATATACCTCCAACTTGGGATATTTAGTATAATAGATCTATAGCCTAAGTAATATTATTAGAAATTCTAATCATAATATTCAAACCTGAACACAATGTTGAATATCTTTAATAATTCCACACGAACTATTCAAGGAAGGCAAATTTTCAACTAAATCAATAAAAAAAATGAATCCTATTAATCCTTTGATATATTAATTATATTAGGTTGCAAGATAATGTTAATTTTATACAACTTGTTTTATTCCATTTTAAAGGTCACACTCAAAATTAGGAAAAATTTGAATGATTCAAAGTATCAATACATAAGTAACATTTTCTCAAATATTAAACTTAAAATATAGAAAAAAACTTACTTGTTATTACCATCACTTTGGAAAATATAGCTTTACTGCTGGCATCTGACTGGAAATTAAAAGAAGGTTTTCAATGACAAGCTTTATAATACAATTTAATACTTTACATTCTTTCAGTAATAGGTAAAATAATTTCTTTACATTAATAAATAAATTATACAGAACTAAAAGCGTGTCATACTTTAGTTTGATTTATTCTATATTTTCAAGTGAACCAGACAATTGTGCATTTGTAACTCACACAAAATCAGTTACCTTTACTGCAATTTTGAAAAATAGTTCTTAGCTCAAAAAATAGCAGAAAATATCAATTGTATTCATTAATATTTTTGCATCTTTTCCACAGAAACCAACAGGCTAGTCTACAACTTATTTAAAAACCATAATAAAAGCAATAAATACATGTACTCATTTAAAGCAAGATGCAGGTGTTACATATGCAATGCTGAAAAATAAACAAAAAAACCCATCCTGCACTGAAGTTTGACTTTTAATAAGTACACCCATGTGGGGTATGAATGCTAGCCTATAGCTTTGGAGTTCTGAGATGGTTTCCCCATCCAATCCTGCTTAGATTCTGAGATTACCGAAAGTCAGCTAGGTGCTACCACCCATTGAATCAAAGGGTTTTAAAAATGCTGAAAAAATGCTGAAAACCATGGTAAAATTTCATTTTTATTTTACATCACTGATGGGAAACATGATGGAGCAGGTAAAGGAAGAAATATGTAAAAAAAAAATGGATCAGATGGATTTATCATAGAAAGTGAACCCAAAGAAAGTTAGAATTCTGGCAAAAAGCAAAACCTTACTCCCTAAGCAGTGATTCTCAATTTTCCAGTTCTGGGAGTTGAAGTCTACATACCTTAAAAGTTGCCAAGGTTGAGAAACACTGCATAAAGCATGCTGTTGCACTTCAAACCACTAAAGATCTACAGCTAATTAATTGACAGGATCCAGGAAGTGAGCCTTCACTAATGTTGCCCCACCCTGTGGAATATTCTTCCCCCAGAGGTGAGGCTGGCTCCTACTCTCCCCTAGCCTTCTGAACATGAGTCAAAATATGGCCCTACGGCCAAGCAAATGGAGCCCAGAGGAGCACACAGCTGTGGGGCTGTCTGGTGCCTGAGAGCCTGTCCCCGCCTTTGTTTTTTAATTAATTTTAATAGTGTTTAATCATTATCCATGTCTATGGAGATTCTCAGTCATCCAGGTCATAGTTGTCCTAAATATGCTTTTTCAAGTGACAACTGGATTCTCTTTGTTTTTCCTTGAAGACATTTTGCTTCTCATCTAAGAAGTTGAAGAAGTTTCTTGATGAGAAGCAATTTGTCTTCAAGGAAAAACAAAGAAAGTCCAGCTGCCTCTTGAAAAAGCACCTTTGGGATAATCATCATCATTGTCTACTTATATAATTTTAATTTTTATATACTGTTTTTATATTTTAACGTTTTATTGTGCAGTACCCACAGTCCCTGTTTGAGGGAGATTGGCAGCTCATGAATGTGGAAAATCAATCAATCAGTCAGTAAGTAAATAAATAAATACTGAAAAATACCTAGCTTTATTCAAAAAATATTAAAAAACAAAGTTTGAATTGAAAACCCAGTTTTTCCTGAATATTTCTAGAATAAATAAGCATAAAAATTTATTATTTATTCACATATATTTATTTGTCAAATAAATTTATATACTGATCCATCTCAGAGTCATGACTGTGGGCAGCATACTGTAAAATAATCCATTAAAAGAAATATAAAACAACAATTAAAAACAATCTAAACACAAATATAAATAAAACCATGAGGGAATGGACTAACATCCTACAATGTAAATTATCTTACGAACTCCCTATAATTCTTGATTCTCCAATGTCAATGGTATAACATATATGCTAAAGCCATGAGGACAACTCTGGCCCCCAAGGGAAAAAAGATATGCAGATTATCAAACTTGAAAATCAAACTTTGAAACATGCAGCAATAAGAAAATTAATAATGTATACACAGAGCAGTGATTTAACTAAATTTAAGCAAGAATGGCTTCCCTATATATTGCATGGCACATAACAAGGCAAACTTACTTAAAGTATGGTTTTAAGCAGGAATTACTAAAGCATTTCAATGATTAAAAATAATGGTGGAATCACCAATCAGAAACAATGGGAGGAGACAGAGAAAGTATTGGGTGATGGATACATCTGTGTCTATTGTCATAAATGAACTGTAGCGATAAAGTAAGGTAAATATGAAAAGATCAAATTCAGTATACTTTTAGTAGCATATTAAGTTACTTCATAATAAATGAATTTTCATTTTAGTAAATGAATAAATGAAAGTTCTAGAGTCAAAAATACAATTCTTATAATTCAATGACTTTTTTCACTCTTTTTAGCTGTACATCATACTACAAAAGCTGAAATATTTTTTTTCCCCTTGGAAAAATGGATGGCTATGTAATTATGGTTGAAATCACCTCCTTGCTTAACTGGGGACGTTGGGAACATGCTATTTGGTAGAGCGATCAATGTAAATTTTAGTTGATATGATCAGTAGCAGAAAGCTTTTGGGATTTCTTGTTGTAATATCTTGCCTAACCAGATCAATATTAAATTTCTCAAAATGTTAAAGTTTACATATACTAAGGTATTCTGTTTTCATATTTTCTGCCAGCAGAAAAAGATGAAAGAGACAATATTTCTAGCTGCAATTTTTAATGTTTTGAGAGCATGAGCTAACCTGCAGAACTGTCTAACAATACAGAACATCGTAAAAAGCCTATAAATCCTGAACTTGAAATGGGAAAGGATATGTCTATAAAATCTTGCAGGGGATTAAACATAAATGGGGTAGTTTCTTGGAATTAAATTCTATTCCTTATCAGAAAAGAACAGACAAAATAAAGCATGATTACCTGTCAGAATTCTGCATGATCTGCTTTAAAGACTTTCAGAGATAATTTAGGTAAACTACTTCATGGATTCTGCTGCTTTAACAGGCTGAAGGACATCAAATACTTTTGACATTTCTATAGGCCTTGATAGTTTCAGGAACGTGATAAATGTGAAAATATTCCACATATTACTTTTGATCTTTGAATCCATAACAAATCCCCTTAATGTGAGCTAAGCAATGTATTTCAACAAGTCTATAATTCACTGACCAATGTCCAAACATACAAATGCATATTATGTGCCTTCACATATTAAAAATATTCTTCTATGACTTGACATAGATTGTAAATATTCTCAATACAGAAATAATACATATCAGATTCAATATGAGGAAATAATATAGATAAGGGCAGTTTTATATTATTGCTGACATGTAGATGAAATGTATGAATATTACACTGAAACTAATCCAAGATCTATTTCAATCATATTCTCAAAACATTTTATCTAAAATACTTGTTTAATGTGTAGTTCTTCATGGAAATTCTGAAGAGACACTCTACTGGATTATGTTAAAGTTCTAATATACTATCCCAATTATTATTATAGTTACAAACCTGAACCCTGGTAGTCTTCAAGTTACAACATTGAGACTGGAATTTCTGTTGCTAACAATGTGGTTCAACAGCATAATTCACATGACTGAATTGCTTAGTTATGGCAATCCTAGTAGTCCCTATTGCTGTTGTTAACCAAATCCCACTGACTGTTAGGTGAGGACCCAACATGACCCAAGCCATTAACAGACCCGAGCTTCAGTAAGGTAAGGGTCTGTCTCCTATTCAACTTCTCCTACCCATCTATATTTTTCACATATTAAAATATCCTCAGCACTCCTCAGCGGTGACACTGGGACTGAAATAGAGGCCAGGCTGTCAGCACAGGCACCACCAAGGATTACCACCTCAACTCCCACACCACTGCCAGTTAGCCAAGCACCACAGTGGAAAGTTCTAATCATCCTGTGCTCTGCATGTCCTGCCATGCTCAGCTGACTTTCATTGTCATTTTTCTGCTGCTAACGAAGAACACCTGACCTGGACCTATGTGAGGCAGCTGTTGGCCATGCCAAGCCTTCTTCCCGAGATAGCTTGTGCTGTCCTCCAAATAGCACAGGCCATTCTTGTAATGCTTTGTCAGGCTTTTGAGGCCTTCTGAAACCTCACAAGAAGACTGCACCTATCATTCTCCAAATTGCTAGTGCTGTTCTTGTGATGCTTCAGAAAGCCTTTGGAAAACTTCTGAGGCCTTCTGAAAAATTAGAAGAATGGCATCCTTGATTTGGAGAATGGCAGGTGCAGTTATCTCCTGAAATTTCAAAAGGCCTCAGAATCTTACGAAGCAGGCAATTTGCCAAGGGCTGCCATTGTGTAGGGTGACCAAAAGAGCAAAGATGGGGGGGGGGGGAAGATAGGTGAGTGAGGGGGTTGAAGTGCCTCTGTGATTTTAAGTATGGGCAGACTTTGATTACATGACCACAGGGATGCTGCAACGACTGTAACTTCAGAGACTGGGTACAAGTGCCATTCGTTCAGCATCACCCTAACTTCAAATAGTCGTGAATGAAAATTAGAGAAGGCACTTCTTCATAGATAGTTTTTTATGGACTTCCAATTTATTAGTGGCAAAATGCTGGAAATCAGATGAAGTTGTGGTGACAACAGTAACTAGATGTGAAGGAAAGAAGGAAGGGGCACCCCCCCATAAAATGCATCTGTGGTTAAGCCAATATTTGTTTATTTTCGTAAGTTAAGTCTAGTGGTTTAGGCACCAGGTTTTCCTGCGGTGGGTGGGAAGGGAAATGACAGCCTAGCAGAATATCTGGTTATGTCTAGTTATCACTCTGATTGAAGCGGAGAGAAAGCTTGAAAACTGGCACAAGTTTTCTTAAGCTGGCATTATTTCTAGCCATTTACACATGAGAGACAAGTAGCTGAAGACTGGAGTGTACAAAAACCCATCTTATTGAGAATTTGAACCTCTTATCTTCTTGGTCCTACGTTAAAGGTTTTTTAAATATAGATTTGCTGTTTGACAATAAAAGTCTTTCAAAGATTAGGCCACACCAAGTAGTAGAAAAATAGAACACTCCAATATTCATTGAAACATAATATATTGGGAGAAAGTTTGTCATTCCCGAATGGTTCATGCCTTATTATGAAGTACATGTGATAGAAGCCTTGTTTATTTAAAAATGACTTCCATGTAGAGAATATCCTTTATCAGAAAGTAAATTATTCCCTAGGATGCTCTTGCTACTGCAGCGGGGTCTTATATTGGGATGAAAATCATTGCTAAAGGTAGATATAACATTGGAGGCAGATGTGTTGCTTTATATCTTCCTATGTAATTTTCAGGGCAAGGACATCAAAGAGACGTTGGTTGCAAGTTGCTGCCTGGATTTTTACCTATTTATTTATTCATCTGTAAACTGCCTTGAGGATGAAAAAGCATGATATTAAACTAAGACTCAATAAAAAAAAGTTTCCCACAAAATTAAGTATACTAAAATTGTTTCAAATATTTAGAATAGAAAACATTGGCATATAAGCAAAGTTTCACTTTCATATTATAATTTTAAAAAGAAATCCAGAAAGTATTTCTTTTGTCAGTGAAATAAAATTCAAGCTGAAGTCTTGAAAATATTAGTTAGTATAAAATTTCAGAAGGAAATGAACTTACCTTTGTCTGTTTGATTAAATCAACCAAATCTTTTACTTGATGCCTCAGTAAATTTTGACATTTCCACATTTCATTCAATGCCCTAATCATAAAAATAACAAAGTATAAACAATAAGTGATGTAATAATCATCTTTGCAACTGACTAGACCTTATAAATTTTGTAAGTGAGATACTCCTCCTGTTGTTGCTAAGCAATGTGGTCCCATGACATCACGCTTTACAACTGGATTGCAAAGTGATGGAATTCTAGTCCAAGTTCTTAGTGTAATTTGAGGACTACATGTACTACAGATACTAGATAAAAACACACTTGTCTCTAATTTCATTCACTACCGAACTCTTTTTAAAAGTTGTCTGGTAGATTCAACATATGTTGAGTTGCTGCTCCCATAATAGTGTAACTAGTGATATAAAACCATGTACAAGAAGTATTATTGGATCAGAGGATTCCACTATCAAATAATAAATATCACCATCTTTTTGGGCTTATAAATTTAATTAGACAAGAAAAATAATTCATAGCTAGAATCAACTAAAGGTTTTGGAACAATGTGGTCTTTAAGTGAGGACTATCCATAAGGCACTTATGTGGAGATATCTCCATCTTTAGAATTATAATCCGTTAAAGAAAGTATACACAAGTTTCAAGTTACCAATTAAAGAATAATGAACAGTTCCTATTTTAATGACATAAGACAATTCAACTGAAATGAAGAAGTGGGCTATATGCAAGTGCATGTGTTCATTGTTGCAACACACCCCACTGGCAAAAACAGGTTTTCCATTTACCACCCTTCTCTACTACCTGCCTCTTTCCAAATCTATATGTAACTAGTTAAGGTTGAATAGCAAATTAAAGAGGTGGAAGGAGATTTTTTTTAAACTGTGGAAAGATAAGTGCATGATGAGGATATATCATACTTTAAATGGGGCATTTTATTTACTGATAAGAACTAAAAATTTAGTTCCAAATAGAAAATATTTGTTTTCTATTGTATCTAATTGTAAGAAACAACTGAAAAACAAGATAAAGGCCTTTGTAAAAGCAATTGGCTTTAATCTATATTTCTTTTAATCAAAATTATCAATTACATTTGCAATAAAAATATTCCATAGCTCCATATCTGTAATTGCATACATACTTAACAGCATTAGAATCAAGTGTTGCGTAAAGGTAGTATAAGCATTTCATTCTTTCATTTGTTTCCAAATTGTGTGGAACCATATACTGAGCAAAGATTCGTTCTACCAGCAATCTAAAAAGAAATTACCAATAACAAGTTTCAGAAAAATATCAAAATTAATATTAAAGTCAAAATTTAGGCAATGATCAACTGCAGCGGGTGGGGCAACAGCACAATGGAAATGGTTGATAGAATAATAACAGAATTAAGTCTTAATCAATTAAGACTTAATTGAATATTTTCTTCTATAAAGAAAATGATTAATCAAAATTTACAAAACTGAAGCAGCTATATCCCACTAAATTATTTTGCATGCAATAAATGAATGAATTTTAATTTCCATAACTTTTGTTATAAACACATATCAGAGCTACAGTAATCCAGTATAGTTCTGTACCTACTTCAGGCAAAAGGAAAATTGCATTAACTTGTAGAATTTGTTTGTATAAGTTACAGCAATTATCAACTTGAATAGTATGAAAAAGGGATTGGATAAAAGTAAAGGATACCAGTCACCAATGGTTATTATTCTAGTCCTAATGCCTCATTTTTCTCCTGCTTTCACTCAACAACTAAATCAAAAATTTATTTTTCTAAATTAGCCACACTTCTCAAAGATTAGTAATGAATAAATTGGATTTTTCAAATCCATTTTTAAAAAGAACAAGTCATTGTCAAATAATGATTTTACTGAATTTCATTGCTGACATTTCAAAATTATTTCAACAACAGAGTAAATACATTATAGAGTTGCTTCAAACATAAGTAGAAAAATAATTGATATAAATTTATAATTCTGATATTACAGCACATAAGCTCAAAGTTTGGACAACCTAATACAGTTGGAAACCTTAAGAATTCTATGGTATAGTTCAGGTGTATTGATTTATTGATTTTTTAAAAAGATTGTACATAGATTTAGAACAGCATTATAATATCTAATAACATGTCATGAGTACAGAGACTTACTTTAATGTCTAGTTTCTAGAGTTCTAAAATAGGTGTTCATGCAATGTTCAGAATGTTGCTCAAAAATAAATGAAATTCGTATGAATTAAATGACCACTTGACCTCCTAATATATTTCTTCCTGTATTATGTCTCATTTTTTTCCTTTTTTGACATTATTATTCCAAACTTTGGGACAGAAGTGTCTTTTTTATTTAAAAAATTGAATATAACTTACCGATCATCAATACTGTTTTGGTAATATATATGCAATAATTTGTCCTTAATCCAAGCAATTTGTTTAGCAGCTTCTTTTCCAGCTTCTGATTGTAAAGAATATTTCTTGTATATCTGTGCAAGTCCCATCATAGCTTCTTTTCTCACCCTCCACTAAAATAATAATACATAATGAGAGCCAATTCTGGGGTTTATTAACCTTTAAGCCAGTTTTGTATAGCAAGTTCTCAACTTACAATCATTCATTTAATGACTGCTCAGATACAATGGCACTGAAAAATTGATTTATGACCGTTTTTTACACGCCTGTTGCAACATCCCTGTGGTCATGTGATCAAAATTTGGATGCTTGGCAACTGGCAGGTATTTATCATGGTTCAGTGTCTCGGGACCATGTGATTGCCTTTTGTGTCCTTCTGACAAGCAAAGTCAATGGAGAAGAAAGATTCACGTAACAACCGTGTTATTAGTTTAGCAACTGCAGTGATTCACTTTTTGTGGCAAGAAAGGTTGTAAAATGGGGCAAAACTCACAACTGTCTTGCTTAGCAACAAAAATTTTGGGTCTGTACACAACTGACTGTACAAAAAGTGTCCATGCAGAGTAGAAAACTAAAGTATATAAACGTAGTATTAAAGGCCTTGACAATAAACGATTTTTAAACAACATATTTAACAAACTGATTACCCTTGGATTAGAAGTCTGTAATTAATCAAGAAACTTACCCGTTTGTCAAGTGTTCGTTCTCTCACAAAATTAAGCAGATGATCATTCACAAGTAGGAGATCTTTCTTAGCAGCAGTAACTATTGATACAATGACATCATGCCTAATAGCTTCTTCAGGATCATGAGATCTCACTTTAAGATATTCTGTACATAATAAATAAAATATATATTGTACATAAAATACATATTACCTGAAATGCTATATTAAATTGAATACTTGCATTACACACTTATGAAGATAATTCCTCTAAAACCAGTCATATATTATAAAATATGCCATCATAGCCATTTCCTTTTTTCTCTAAATAAAATCAAACTTAGTTGAATTATTATGAACAACAATGTCACTAATGGGAAAAATAAATTAAGCCACTTGGAAGGAATTTTCATTCTCTCCCTAACAGTTAAAACAACAAGAACCTATTAAAGGATTTGTGTTGCATAGTAATTTCCATCACAAAGAAAATTAATAAAGCAAAGTACCATATTAAATCTTTCTTTCCTCTCTCTCTGATACGTTTGAATTTATAGCTCCACAATTTATAGCTTAAGACATGTGGTACTTGTTCTTTCATGGGATTAAAAAACTGTATGATGGTGATATTATGATCTCTGTGTTTAATAAAAGGAACACACGCACACACACAGAGACAAATAGACTCCTGCCCTATTACATTTTTCAAGCTGGGAAAACTCTGCTTATTACTGATTAAGATTTAATTCTCCCAGACCAGCAATTTGAAACATTTGTATTTATATTTGCAGAACCTAAGATTTCAAAGTATAGGAGGGTATTTATGCTTATATCTCAATGTAATATCAACAGCTTATTTAATTATGACACTGAAGTGTATGCTAATAGATTATGTTTCTGTGATTCAAAGGAATATAGTAATCCATATATGTTTCTCTGTTAAACGTTCTTAGGCAGAAATAATCTATCTCTGTTCTAAAATATCATTTGAATATTACATTATTTTTCTTTCTTGCGCAAAATAGTTTGTCACAGCAGTATTTATTTTGCCAAAATAATGCTTTTCAAGAGAATCAAAACATGAACTAAAACTACATTCAATTAAACATTTTTTTGTCATTAATTGTATTTAAATTTAGCTCTGCATTTTAATTGTTTTACAGGTAGTCCTTGGTTAATGACCACTCATTCAGCAACTGTTTGAAATTATGACTGCTCTGGACATTTACAATCTGCCTTCAAAGTTGCAATTGCTGCAGCATCCCGATAATTACACGGTCAGTCATGATTTGGGCCCTTGGCAACTACTTGCGATTACAACCGTTGCAATATATTTCAGTCACATGACTACCATTTGTGACCTTCACTGTCAGCTTGTAACAAGCGAAGTGAAAGGGGAAGCTGGTAGGAGATGGTGATCACATGACATTAGGTTTAACATCCACACAGGACTTATGTAGTGATTTCAACTGGAACTGCTATCATAAGTCAACATGGTCACATCACTATGACCATGTCACTTAGTGACAGCGTTGCCAGTCCCAATTACCATTGTTAACCAAAGGCTATCTGAATACACTCTCACTGTAATTTGACTGGATAAAATAACTGAACTGATGACAGAAATCACCAGCTTTATTTTATTTATTAATGTTTGTACTAAAGGGCTAAAGTATATTATGTCATAAATTGGCATATTTTAGTTTCAAAAAATAACAAATAATACTCTTGAAGAACAAGTCTGTGTAACATCTGTGTAAGAAAATTGTACATCTATAAGATGGATGGATGGAGATAGACAAAGAGAAATAATGTATTTACATGTTCATATTAAAACTGTGTCAAACCTGAACATCTGATAGCCTTAGGGACAGAGACTCATAAGGAGCAATAAAACTTGCAGAAGTCACTAAATAGTATGGTTTGAAGCACACTCTTTATAAAGATACCATTATCTTTAAGTATTTTTTATTTTAAAAGTAAAGTGTTCTTGGCATATAACTAAAAATAGAAGAGAATTTCTTTACTCTGAAGTTTATTGATACCTGTTAGATCTTTCGCTAGATCTGGATGGTTCATAAGGCAGTGACTGGCAAATTTCACACATTCAAGACGGATAGGTACATGTATATCATTGAATCTGTTTGAAAAAAAATTTTTTAATAACCACGTTGTCTCTTATTTCAATTTTTACCAAAATACTGTATACAAAGCTTGACCAAAAGATGCATATACAGATGGATATGGATAAAATACCAGCCTACAGGTGTTTTAGAGGGTCTTATTCTTCATCCAGGCCTTCAGCTAGAGTGGTTGAATGGGATTCTTAATGCTCACTAAACTTGGTTTTCTTGCAGGCATTTCATTACCAAACTAGGTAACATCACAGGTGCTAGAAGCGAATAGGTTTTGCTTTTACTAGTGGTTTGCCCTGTCAATGTTGGTCTTGGTGGTTCCTTGATTAGGCTTTTGTTTACTATTAGCTTGTTTCTCTGTACTGGTAGTTCCTTGATTGGGGTATTGTTTACTTATTGATTGTTCATCTAGTAAACTCTTGATGTTAATATCTGCTCAACTAGGTTTGAGTTTTTGCTATATTCTGTTCCTCTCTTATTGTTATATTATTTTTCTGTGCTTTTAATTTGTGAAACATTCAAAACTGCTGGTAGTTGGACAGTGTAAAAATAATAAATAATAAAATAAAATAAAATCTGTGCTTTTTTTAGCCAAAAATTGTGAACTATGAATCCAGTTGTCATTTTAACCAAAAGAAAAACATAATGGAAAAGACATGCATATGTGTATTTCTTTGCATTGTTTTTATTGTGAAATGCATTTGTAACCTATTTGCAACTCTACTAGTTTCTAATGTTATCTTTGAAAATATATTATTAATATTAATGAAATGCAATATATCAACTGAATTATACAATGTCTTGATATTTAATTCTGCTGATAAAGATCTACCTTATTCCATATAACTCAGTAAATTCAAAGACATTTGTTATATTTATATATTTTGCTGAGCTTCACCGTTGTACCAGACATAGTTTTCTGAACAGGCAATAAATACAGAGTCAGTAAATGAACTAAATAATTATTGTTTTGTCCATTTCTTGCTTTCTTTTCCTTTTTCTGGCATTATGCCAGAAAGGAATGCTCAGTACCTCAAAGCATTAAAAAATCAGGAAACCACAAAGCCCACTAAGTCACAAATGCAAAAAGAAAACAAATGATTTATGCTAAAATAAACCACGAATTCTTCACTGACTTCATTAATTATTATATTAACCAAAACCAAGCAAACCACATGACAGTTTAGTAAAATGTAGAAGCCCAAAATTTACAATATAAAAACTAGTCTAAATAAGCTGGATCATAATGGTCTGTGGAAGTACAAATGCAGCTTAATCCTTTCCTAGGATACTTAAGAGTAAGCAGAATAATAGTTACTACTCAAATTTATGGCTAATAGCGGTACTAATATTTCAAAAAATATTAAATGTTGAATAATTACAATACATTAAGGCTAAATTACAATTTAGTGAAAAACAAAGTAAAACAAAACATACCTTCCCAAGTAGCATTGCCAAAGGGGTTTGTTCTGAGCTGCCAACTCTGAATCTTTTGCTCCAAACATTTTTGCTAGAAGTTTTACAACCTGGAGTCGTTCCTCATTGTCATTGCTCTAGAAAATAGTATTTTTTTAAAAAAAGTATATAAATCTATACAAATAAGCTTTGGAAAACTATTTCTTCATACACTAAAAGAAAGAAAATAACAAAGAACTAAATTAAAATCACAGACGTGCGTGTGTGTGTGTACAGTAGAACAGAAATTGTCCTGTAAAAAAAACCCAATGTCAGATGTACTTTTAGGTAAACATAGAATAACTCACTCCATGTGCAAATTATATGTGATCAACTTATAAACAAATACAAATTTACAACAACTTTCCTGTACTATTTTGTCCTTTTACTCGAAGCAACTTTGTGATGGAAATGCACCATTTTGCTGATTTAAGTTAGGGTTACGAGATCTGGATTGTAAATAAATTTGTTTTTTTCTATCTGTTTGCTTGGAAGGACAGCCTCTTAACACTGGAAATTAGAGAATTAAAAGTATATATTTTTCTTATTCAGTGATAGTTAAAAAGAGAAGAGCATTAGCATACACTGAGATATTAAAACATGTCTGAAATGTATAATGCGGGACGTTCATCAGAAAAAGGAATTTGAAAGAGTGGCATTCCCTACAGCAGAATTAAAGTTCTTGTTGAAAAATGGTGCATCGTCCATGCCCACTACACAGATTTAAATCTTCAATTAATGGCAGTGATACTTTTACCTTAAGTGATAGACTTACCTTAAGTTTAAACTCAAGCTGTGGCAAAACTGAGAGTAAAAGATGGCCGTCAATATTATATAGCTCCAAAATTAAATCAAAAACATGCTCTGAGAGATCACTGATGGATGTTTTTCCTAGCATAAGCACTTGATTAAAGAACTGTGAAAAAAATCAAAATATAAACAGGATAGAAATCATAATTATTTATTTCAGAACAATTCTAATTTTCTAACAAAACCAAGATTCCCTATTCAAAATTGTTATTTTCACAATCACATTTTAATCCCATAACAATTCATTCGTTAAATTGGAAGCTAACTTTTCATCTATTTTGGCTGTGCAATTAAATTCATTACAGGAAAATTAAAATATTAATGGCAATAGGTATACATACTTAAAAATCTAGTGTCAACTGGATTCTATATGTACTTAAATTCACAATTTACATCAAAGAACCTGACATTTAAATATCTAGAAATAACTGTATAAATGTATAAAGATTCCTAATGTGAGCTGCTAATGAATCATCAAAATTATAAGATACAATTTGAAATAAAATGTAATACAGTTCTGTATCGCTAATGGATCAAGAATATAAACGTCAGTTATTCAAGTGGAAAATTTATATACATATTACATTTTGAAAATCAATCCTTAAAATGATTACTGGTATTATTAAAATAAATACTTCCTTAGTACAGAAGACATGCAAGCATTTGTAAACTATGTCTCTCAAGGTAAAAACTAGGTACTAGACAGTATTCCACTTAGCATAACACAGATCTATTCTATGAATTATTTTGAAATACTTTCGTTTTCCTAGACCAATTCCAAATCAAACTGCATGAAGAAAGAGTACGAGAAAATTCTATCTCCAAAAATGTCTAAGTCTTTCAAAAAATCATCTCCATATATACATTTCACATGGATTAGAATAAAATATGAAAAGCAATTGGCACTTTTTTGTGACTGGAACTACTTGGAAAAGTTCAGCTGCAACTATAGAGATGACTGCTAGATACATCTTTTATCATCCAGTTCGTAAGATCACATCTTCCAGCAGAAGTGCTTGTGTAGAAAAAAAATATTTTTTGTGGAAAAAATATACTGGTGAATATTTTTTATAACTGAAAATGTTCCTTCAGTTCAGTGTTTATTCTCAAATAATCATGTACAGTACTATAACTGTATGCACTGGTTGCAGATTCAAACAGATAACAATGAACTCAGTGGTATTCTATTATTAACTTCTTAACTATTGCTATTATTTTACAGGTCATTGTGTGTCTTGTCTGCATCTCTATCATTGGGCTGAGAGAGCATGACTGGTTCAAAGTCACCCAGCTGGCTTTCACTCCAATGGGTGGCCTAGAACTCAGTCTCCGGGTTGCCAGGTCAGCACCTTAACCACGATAGCAAACTGGCCCTAACTACTAATTGGATATTGACTATTAGTAAATGAACATCCAGTTTCATGCTTCTGTTATAGAAGGACAGTCAACAGAAACATAAGATACTTAATGCATCTGACAACTGATGTAATTATGTGCTGTTAACTTGGATTTATGAATGATACACGTTTTAAATAAGAATACAGTCAGCTATGATTTGATTGTAGAAAAATCCTAAATTATTCAATGTGCGATATAAAGGTATATTAACACTAGTGATATTCAGTTTTTTTCTACATGGTCATTTTAAATTATCACTTACATTAGTAATGTATGGTTCAATAGCCTGGGCTGTTCTCTTCAGTAAAGCCTTTGCCAAGTCATATGCTTGTTTGTTTAAATTCTAAAAAGTATATTGGACACAAAATTATAGGTTTATTCTAAAAAAAATTATACTCAATACAAGTAAGTAAATCAACATAATTGGCTTTTTTTTTCAAAATTTTAAAGAACATTGATTAAATATATTACAACTACAAGCATTCCAACCACTATACATTGAGTACATAAAAATACATATGTACATTACAGTTAATGTTCTGTACAACTTTTAAAGACAGCAGCAGTCAGGTTTCATATCTCACATGTCATCTATTCCTTCAGGATACCCCAGAGGACAGCAGGATGTACATCTGATTAAGATGTATAGGATTCCACTGTCAATCATACAGGTTTTCATCCCTCCTTCTCCTCTGTTATAGCCTAGGGCCAAATATTTATTATCCTCCATCTCACAATCTAATCATCTGAATTCATTCATTTTAGACTTCATTTGTATCTAATGACAATATTCTACAATGTTATTTTCATACACACATAATACATATGGCATGTTCATAATTCAGGCTGCCATTTTTCTCATTTTAATTATAGTAAGCATCTCTAGATTAACTTAGCTTAAAATAAAACCTATAATGCAAATTAATTAAAATGTGTCCAGATTCACTGTTGTCGTGCCTTCTCAGTTCTCTCCTACTCACTGGTATGACAATGATAATTTAACTCAGATTTTAGTAAGGCAAAATTTAATAGTAATAAAAATAATAACTATTTGATAGAGAAAGAGAAAGAATGCAAGTATGAATATAATTTATCTAATGATCCTCCTCATTAAACTTAGACCAACATAAGAGTCTTTTATTTCATACTTTAGAGACTCTCTAAGAAATAGGATAAAATATCGGCTAATTTCACACTTTCAAATAATAAATCTACTCTTTGTGTTATAAATTCATGAATAAAAAGCTGCAGTATATTTTGCCAAATATACTATATCAATTTACAATATTTTTACATTAAAATGTTAATTCTTACCTTATGTGCAGGGACTAGATTAACTAAAACTGTATCCAAAAGCTCTTGAGATACTGTATCACCTTCACAAATGATAGAACTCATCAAATCTACCATATGCATATGAACCTTCTGGTTATGACCATTGCTAAAATGAGAACAGTGTCAGCTCAGCAACATAGTTTAAGTTATTATGGCCCATCCTAAATTAGAATTTGGATAATGAACCGTTTCTTTGAGACTGCAAAACCACAATTCTTATCTGGCCCTCAAGAGATTTCCTACTTGTCATTCTCCTCTTTTCACTGCTGTTCCCCCCACTTGCCATGGCGAAAAGGGTGCATGTGCCATCTTTTCCATTCTGACCAAACCTTCAATAGTCTGTCCCAAACACAATGTACATCAAGCTCACTGTGAACGCAACTAAACATAACCTCATGCAAGTCCACTAGTAATCCTAATAAGATTATTTCTACCTTGCTACCAGTAACAGTCATTTCAGCTGTATTTCAATTACTGGCCAGAAGAGGTCTTAACTTGTACCCTTAAAAAATCCCACTTAGTCAAGATTGCAAGGAAAATATTTTGTGGGGTGGAAAATATTACTCATCCATGCAACTTTTTTCACCTCCATGCTTACACATTTTAAGCCTACTCCTAACAATCAAAACAATCTTTCACTCCAATCACATATCAAAATTGCTGTTGAAGATATACTCACTTGATAACAGAAAATAATGTTCTGTACAGTTGTGTAAAAATTTCATTGCTATCTTCTAGTTCAAAGCATATGTTGTAAGATTTAACCCATGCAATATTCTATTTAGGAGAAAAAGATACAGTAACTATAATTTAATAAAGAATCAGTAAAGTCAATACAGAATAACTTTGCATCATAAATATAGATGTTTCAAATATACTTAAAATGCTATTGTATTTTATGCAGAATAGATATTTGACTGACTAAAACTTTGATCAAGCTAAGATGAATATGAATGACAATTGTTTACATTTACCTCTAATAAATAAAAATATCTGTTGAATTGTGGGCTTTTTGTATCTTCTAATCCCTTCAGTTGTCTTGTGATGAACATAAATATATCCTGGGGAGAAAAATATAGTATATGTTTGTCACCTAAAATAAATACTTCTTGCATAATCATTCATTTGAATTGGAAAAAAATGTCACTACACTAGTAAGAATTTAAAATATTTTAACTAACCTTTTTATTTTATAATCCAATCCAGTAGGAACATCATTCAGGATATTGTAGCACCAATTTCCACTCTCATTTGTTGATTTTATTTTAGCAGAATATTATCTTTTGAGTTTCCCAAGTCTGTTACAGAGGATATTGATAAAAGTAGCTCCTGGCCATTCCCCCCACACACAATTAACGTGTTCCAAATAACCATATAAACACGGGGCATGTTGGATATATTAATAATATAGCATTATTCGTGGATTTTATAAACAACCAAGGTGGACATATAAGCACTATTTGCAGTATGTTCCAATACAACAAAAAGCATTATTTGAGAGAGTAGAAACTACAACTCAACCAAAAAACCTAGCTTGGAAAATGATTCAATGTTTACTTTGGAAATATTTGTTGAAATCTTTAAGGAGGACTTTGGGAGCGATTCCCATAGCTTTCATTTCTTCCCTCAACTACATATGATTAAAACCCATATGAATCAATCTCAGGTCACTTAAACTAGTTCATGTATAAGGTATCTGGAATTTTTCAAATAATTCCCAAAAATATTCCAAACAAAAATTATGTTCAATGTAAGACATTTGTATTTGTTTCAACATATCTCGAGCTGATAAAGTACTGTAATCAGTAACCAAGAAAATTCCTAGCAAACTATCCTTAATAGTCATCCATTAATACATTTGGTTTAATTTTGAAAAATCCAATTAATTTGTTACCAACAGCTATATTGAGCTTTATTTATCTATATTATATTCTCAATAAATATTTGAATGCATATCAGTTAATTTACAAATATATAACCTTTGTTACATTTTTTCATTTTTTTATTTTTTTATTCATATTTTTCAGAAAATCAAAAGCTATTATTATTGCTAGTAAAGTAGTATTACTACAATATACTGGTTACCATCTAATCAGTCCTCAGGCATATACTTTGCTCATTATAATCATTTTTTTAAAATACAGGTGAGTTCTACACTACACCGATTTAAATATAAACCATCTGCATCTAATATTTTACAATGAACAAAAATAGTTTTATAATAATAATTTGTAATTATTTATAACACAATAAATGTATACAAATGAGAAAAAATATATAGACATATGATAATGTACTTGTAAAATGGAAAAAAATAATCATGGAAAGCAGCAATGATCAGGTGTTTTGATGGTACTAATAAATAAAAAAGGTAATCAAAGTATAAATTCATTGTTTTTCTTTTGTGGAAAATAAAACATTATTTAAACATTATTACTAATATAAATACTAATACTAATTTTATTCCTACAATCCCTACATATATAAAATACTAATTTACAATGCCAACAAGAAAGAGCTAAAAAGATCAAAATCACTGATCTGTTCAATTGACCTAAGTTAGACAAATTAGACATTGTATCATATACAAAAGAATAATTGGAATAGTTTATGGAAAAATGCATAAAATATATTGTGTTTATGAATCTATAGAAATGGGTAATAATAAAATTACCCATTATTGATTTCTTTAATTTACAAGAAAATTTCTTAAAAACATTTTCCTAACACAACCACTAGGCGGCTTTATTTCAAAACCCCTGTTCATCCAAGCATACCATACAAGTCAATATTGTAATTCAAGAGAAGAAAGCGGGAATAAGAAATAAGAAAGAACTAAGAAGAAAATGGAACAATAAATGAATATATAGATGAGAAATGAAAGACTCATTATATACTGTAGACATGGTATCATTCTACACATTGTACACTATTTTGATGAACATTATATGAAGCATTGTTTTGAAATTCCTTTGCACATCAATTCTGTTTCTCTTTTTCTCTAAAAAAAAAAGGCTTCGGAGGTTTCCAGCAATTCCAATAACCATATTTCCAATTCTACAAATGTGCATGAATGTGCAAAAATCTTTTCTAATGGGAATCAAGCTTGAAGGTGAAACAAATCTTTTCAGTCAAGCACAGTGAAGTTTCTTTAGACTTTTGGTAAGATCCTAATTGTTGTGGGAAAACAATAATTGCCTAAAAGTAATCAGATTGTCTTAATGTAGTAGCAAATCATTGTTTTATCTACTAAATTACAATGTATTTGAATATCTAAACTTACTCATAATGATCAACCACAAACATTTTAAATAGTATAAAAATATTTACAAATTTAAATTAGTGCTAACTGCACTTTGTCACATTTGCGTTTTCATTGTTATTAACTTTACAGTTTGTTTCCTCAATCCATTCTTCTTGCCCACCTGATTAAGAGGCAAAAAGAAACAATGGCCTAAAAATGAAACTAATTGTGCAGCTAAATAACTCTTACTTGTATATTTCCTTCTCCCTTCTTTTTCACTCTACCTCCCTATTAATAAATGTTCCCTCTGTGGTTGTTTCCCACTTCTTCAGTGCAACTCTATAAGGAAAGGGAAAACAATTTAAAATAGGTTGTACTATAAATCAGAAAGAAAGCTTTTATTGACTGCTTTCTCCTTTTTTGAAAAATCAAATCTCTCTCTCTCTCTCTCTCTCTCTCTCTCTCTCTCTCTCGCTCTCTCTCTCTCTCTCTCTCTCTCACACACACACACACACACACACACACACACACACACACACACACACACACA
>JANHFL010003483.1:277641-327512 GCA_032468155.1 Oxyrhabdium leporinum | reverse complement strand
GATATTCATAATGTTTTGACTAAATGCCCATTCAAGGAAATTGATTTGGTTAACGACCATGTGATTCCTTTAATGACTGCCATTAGAAACTAAAAAAAATTGGATCTGGTTAGGTTGACATGATGAAAATTCTGGTCCCAATGTCATAACTCTGAACTACCTGTTCTCACACCCTAGAATGCATTTGAAATACTTAATCTAAAGCGCTGGTCTTCCCTAATAACCGTATCAGAGTACAGATATCCTCATTTAGCGCCTACTCATTTAGCAAACGTTTAATGTCATGGCAGCACTGAACAAGTGGTGGTTATGATCAGTCCTCAAAGTTCTGGCCATCCCAGCAGCCCTGCGGTCATGAAATTGCAACTTGGGACATTTGGCTACTGGCTTGTGTTACAGCAGTTGCAGTATCACATAGTCACATGTTCACAATTTGTGAACAGTTGCAGCATCATATGGTCACATGTTCACAATTTGTGAGATTCCCTGCTGGCTTCCCACAACCATGGGGAAGCCTGCAGGGAAGATCACAAGTTGCTTGGACCTTCCCCACTCACGCACCCTTCCCCAATCCCTTCGCACTCATGCTATGCTGGCTATTTGCATACCCTCCCCATTCGCAGCAGCCATCCCATTACCTGCCACGATCACCTGCACCTTCCTGACCATCCATGTACCTCACTGTTTCCCACCTGTCAGCAGCCACTTATCTACTTGGCAGCCTGACTGTGAGCCACCCCAGACTTGCAACTTCCTGCCGGTTTCCACACTGATTTTGGTTGTTGGAAGTTAGCAGGAAGTTGTGATGAGATACTCACTTAACAATCCATGATTTTCCTTGCTTAATGATGGCAACAGGAACTGCAGATATTATCACTTGGTATCATGTTTTAAAACTTTTTTGTTTAGCAAAGAAAATACTGATTCCAATTGCTGTTGTAACTCAAGGACTACCTGTTGCATATCAGCTTGAAGATGAGGAATATCTGACCAATGGTGATTTTGTTTTATTAACAGATTTTCAAGGAGTCTAAATGATACTGGACTTTTTGTCATTTTCCCTTTTCTCTGTTTTCTTCACATTTTTTAATCAGAAAAAAGTATTTCATGATTGTATATGATTTTCACATTGTGAAAAGTACCAGAAAACTTCAATTTAAAAGTGCCCTTACTCCAGGCACACTACTTCAGGCAAACATAGGCATGATGGAAATGAGAATTCAATGTATGTAATAATATCTTAATCTGCAGAGGGTCAGATTGGGAAGAATTTAGTTATGTGAAAAACAAAATCCGGCACACTAAGTTTTTAAAAAATGGTAAATGAGGAAAAGACAAAATAGGAAAATTTGTACTTTGAAATTAATGGAAATGTTTAAGACAGTTCATATTTCCAAATGATTTAGTATATATGATGACAGTTTGCTATTTGATCTCTTTTAAAACATTTGGGATTGAAATAAGAATAAATTGTTTACATCCATCAGAAACTATATGTCTCACATTTTGTGATAAACAAATCCATTTGTGAAAAGCTGTGATCTCCAACATTTTTATATAACAATCTGTGAAAATGTATTCTACCCCACTTTCAGTTCTGAAATTTTAGTCACAGTTTTCTAAGCTTCATATAAGTCTTAGATGCTCTTCGTTTATTGAAACTCTTTATTGTATACATTGGTAGGACCCACATGTAGCTTGGAAAACATTCCATGCCAAAAATATGTGGAATTCATAAAATCCAGATTAAGGTGAATGCATATTTTAAGTAATTGCTATATTAGGCAAATAAAGCATAAGGATTTGATTAGAACAAATGTGATTTGGGTATATCTTCTGTTAGACAATTTTTATTATTGTATTTCTTTAGGATCAGGATATCTAACTTTGTTGTAAATTATATTCTGCAGGTATATTTGTAATGTAATTCTTTATGATTGCAAGCATCTTAGCATTTCATTCTAATTTAGATCTTAAACATATTTTCTTGGGAGAAAAAAGGCATTAATTTGGGGATGTTTGCTGCCGAGAAAGATGGTATGCATAAAGTACCATAGTTTGATTTAGGACATCTTACAAGAGCACCTGTTTTTAATGCCTGAAAATAATGTCTGTTTCCAAGCGAGTTAAATCCAAATAAAATATAATGAGTTTAATGGCACGTTCTCCCATAGAATCCCATAAAATTATGTAGGGTGGTATTCCCTTCTGAAAGCATCACTTTTTGCAAATGATAGGACTGTAATTCACAAGGATTCATGGAATTACAGTCCCAGCATATCTGGAAAATACCAGGTTGAAGAAAGCTACTTTAATGACATTAAAATATTATTAAAGAAACTGGTATAAAAATGAGTAAGCTATGTGCATCGGTGTAATAATATGCCATTCGGTGAATGCTTCTGAATAGCAGTTGTGATACTATTTACAATGCCCCTTACCTTCAGTACTTACCAAACAGGCATTCATTCATCCTGTTCTGTGAAAAATTAACCTATAGACTCTAGAGGACGAAAATAAGTCAGCTTTCACTAGTATAGTTCTCCTAATTAAAGAAGGTTGCTAATTAAAGCTTTTTAAAATTTATTTTATTTATTTCAGAAAATGTATATTGCTGCCTACTCACCCATGGTGACTCAAGGCAGCTTACACAAATATAAAAACATCATATAAAAATAAAAATAATAATAAATAATAATAAAATAATAAAAATAATAAAATAATAGCCCCCCACCTGCCTGCATCCTTGTGACATATTAATCCCACTCTGGGTTCCCCAGGCCCACTGGCAGAGCCATGTCTTTAGCGCCTTCTGGAAGAGTACTAGCGTGGGGGCCAATCTAATCTCTGGGGGAATGATGTTCCAGAGGGAGGGAGCCACCGCAGAGAAGGCCCTTCTTCTGGGTCCCGCCAGATGTATCTCCCTATGGGATGGGACCTGCAACATTCCTTGCCTTCCTGCTCTAGTCGGTCGGGTAAATGTGACCAGCAAGAGATAGTCCCTCAGTCCAGAGGTGGGCTGCACTTGCTTTGGCAAGCAGTTTGCTGGTTGCGCATGCGCATGCGCATCTGCAGCTATACAGAGAGGCAGCTGATGATTAGAGCAACTCCAGTGAGTACAGCAGGGGCGGCACCTAGGCAGCATGGGCGGGAGAAAGGTGAATTATTTAGGGATAGGTAAGCACAAGGGCGGGTGGGATGGCCCAGCCAGAGATCAGCGCTAGAGGTTTGCCCGAACCTCTGCGACCATGCAGCAGTCCACCCCTGACCTGGTCCCAAGCCGCAAAGGGCTTTAAAGGTGACAACCAACACCTTGAATTGCACTAGTCTGGAAAGCGGGACACCATGAGTTCAAGTCCTGCCTTAGCCATGAAAACCAGCTGACCTTGGTCTAGTCACTCTCTTTCAACCCAACTCACCTCCCAGGGTTTTTGTTGTGTGGAAAATAGGAAGAGGTATCTTTGCCGCCTTGAGTTATTTGTAAAAATAATAAAGGTGGGATACAAATAAATAAAAACAATACAGGTAGTTCTCATTTAACATCCACTCATTCAAAGTTCAAAGTCATGGTGCTAATTTAGGGTACTTACAAGTCCTCCTCGTTGCAGCCATTGGAGCATCCCTACGATCACAATGCAGGAGCTTGGCAACTAGCTCACAATTACAATGTGGCAGCATCCTGCAGTTACATCATCACTACAGGTAGTCCTTGACTTGCGACCACAATTAACCCCAAAATTTCTGTTGTTAAATGAGACATTTGTTAAGTGAGTTTTGCCCCATTTTATGACCTTTCTTGCCAAAGTTGTTAAGTGAATCACTGCAGTTGATAAGTTGGTGACCCGGCTGTTAAGTGAATCTGGCTTCCCTACTGGCTTTGCTCGACAGGAGCCTGCCTCTCCTGCTGGATCTGATGGGATGACCACATACAATAGGGGAGAAACCTATCTCAGATAATCCAGTCTCATGCCATGAAGGGCTTTTTACATCTTTTAAAATTAGTAGCTAACAAAGTAAACGTAGCTTACATTTGATTGCCAATTTTGATTTCAGTTTTTATTTTTTCAAATCCTCCTAACGTGCTTATTTTTTAAGCTCCAAGTAGTTTTCAATTATGCCTATTGTGGAAATGCAAAAATGGAAAAAGAATTGCTACTTGTTGCATATGGAAGGAACTGTAGGCAAAAGGGCTATAACACAAATAACAACGGCACTTTTAGGAACACAGTAAAAATAAAATGTATAAAATAAACGAATTCATGTGGGACACAGCAAAAACCCTATACAGTATAGCGCGGTATAGGTAACACTAGGTGGTATGGTAACACACGCAAAGGATTTTCCGGGGACGGATTTATATACTGCGTCCTGGATAGCAATCAGAGATTTATTTTAAAGATCTTTCGAACTTACGATCGTTATATCTGTTACGCCATGGTCGATAAAATTCGAGAATTTCTCTTTTTTTTTAAATTGTTGCACTTATTCTAATAAATCTGCCCCACAACTTTCTAACATTTTCATGCTCCGCTCTCCCACAGGTTCCGCTCTTTGCTTTTCTTCTTCTAGGATGTCATGCTCTAGGAATGTCGGGAAATGTATTTTGTAAGCCGTGCGAACTACAAGAACGCATGCGCGGAAGCTAAGGAAGCCGCCATTTTGAAAGGAAGCGATTTGAGGTTGTATTGGGTTCGGGTTTGCTTTGGTGGGGAGCGTAGCCCCTCTTGACCTCCGGAATGCTTGGCGAGCGAGTAGCCGATTTGTTTTGAGGTTAGTCGATCTGCCGATGCGGATAGAAAGTTTCTTCGGGAAGAGCGATGCTGCGGCAAGGGCCGCGAGGAAGCCTCTGAATTGCACAGCCTGAGGGAGAAGAATTTGGGCTGGTGGGCAGATGCTTGCTTTTTGTGTGTGACGCGTGTTTACGGAGAGGATATACCCGCCCGCCTTGGCCAGTCTGGCCCTCTTGGACTACAGTTCCCATTGCTCTTAGCTGTAAGGGCAGTCGCTTTGCCGTGGGGGATGGGACTTGTAGTCCAGAACCTACGAGCGGGAGAAAGTATAGGCAAGTCCTTCACTGGGGCTCTGTTTTTTGTATCTGAGCTGTCACTCCTCGCATAAGGAGGTGTAGGATTGACATGCCCTCCCAGTGACGTCGGGGCACCTGCTGCATAAAAATAAGGGAAAGCATGGCCTGGCCACAGCTGTCACGCGGGCAGATCACTTGGGGGGGGCTGTCTTCCCAAAATCCGGATCATGACTCTTACATGGGACCTTTAAGAAAGGGTAAGGGTAAAACTATATGACCTGGGATCTTAATTCTGAAGTGGCAAGGGCTTACTTTTTTTGAAAATCGCTGTTGTATGTTTTCAAAACAAGCTCTAGCCATTTTGTTGTTGTTTGGCCTCAATTTCTTCACAGCTTTTTATTTTTTTCCAAAGCAATTGAAAGTTAACATAGGTAGCAAATGTGTGATAGTGTACTGTCAATGAAATATAAAAAACACCTCGATGCCAAAGCACTTTGTAAACTGAAGAATATGTTTTACCCTTAGGCTCCTTTTCACAACGTCTTACTAATTTTACAATAACATTTTATTATTTAGAAAATATATTTACATAGAAGCAAAATAGGTTGGCTACAATGAGTGTATCCTCAGTTCAGCATATTTAGCTTCAATCATTGCATGAGTGATGTGGTCAAAACATGAAACTTATTTGATATAATACTTTAAATTTGTTTTTAAGATGCTTCATGCTGCGTGTAAGTCAAGATATTTTGAAAATCAGGATGTCTCAGTATCTGAGCCCTCTTCTAAAAGGATGAAATCTACAGAAGAGCCTTATGGTAAATCCTATGATGAATTACAAAGACTTCATGAGGAAATACATATTAAAAAAACCCATTCTGGCTTTATTCCATTGTCGCTATCTGATGATGATGATAAAGAAGAGGAGGAGGAAAGAGAGAGAGAAAGAAATGCAGAAGTGTTAAACTCATTTAACCAAGTACCTCCTGGTCCAACACCAAGTTCAACAGATCTTTCAAGTTTAGTAAACAAAACTGAAATTAAAGGAAATGAATATTCTTCTGTTACTGACAACAGCAATATAGCTCATAATGGAGATGACAAAAATTTCATTAATGAACATAAGAATAAAGGGGAAATGGAACTGTACAGCACAAGCAAAGCATTTATTGGACCCATTTATAAAAGTGAAAGTAATTGTGAACACAAACAAAAGCAAAAGTATATTGAAAACAACTGCCCAAAGAGATCAAATAATATTACTGGTAGAAAGTCTCATAAAGAAATAGTGCAAGCTATCTCCTGCGATATGCCAAAAATAGAAGATGAATTGTCACAGTTCTACAGGGAAATCGATCAGCTTGAAAGTGATGAAAGTTGTCCAGCTGCTCATTTACAGGAGACAGAAGCAAATTCACCTTATCCACCTCTGGACTGTAGTAAATCAAATCAAGTAATGTATGTAAAATCTCAAGAATGGTCTCATAAGACATTACTTAAGAGTAATGAGGGACAATATTTTTATAATGAATCAAATAGTTATAGAACTGGGAAAGACATTTGTAATGACCCAAATGGTCACAGAACTGGCATGGAACAAGGTGAACGTGGAAGAGATGCATGGGAAACCCAACAACGATGTAATAAACAAGATTTTAGATACTGGAATGATTTTGTACCTCAGTTTAGGCATAGTGGCCAACAGACCCATCCATTTGTAATACCTTACAACCCACCACATCCATTTACTGCTCACTTCAATTTTCAGAACTCTAATTCCTTATCACTTTGTTCAGATGGCTTCAATTCTTCAAATACAGAATTTAAAAAAAATAACATGAACAGTTCAGAATGTGATCAAAGTAATCCATACAGTAATCACTCTAATATTCACAGTATGCATACAATCAGAAATGAACGTAGTGTACCCAATGAATATATGTTTAATGGTTTCTGTGAAACTCGAGCAAATTGGGAAAACAGTAAAGCTCACAATTTTGAGTCAAATAATTTTCCCCAGCAGCATCCTCAGGACAAATCATATGAGTTTAAAAAGCGACTTTTAATATTAAGAGGACTTCCAGGCTCTGGAAAGACAGCCTTATCTCAGTAAGTGAATCATGACTTTATTTTAAGAATAAAATACAAGTAATTTATTTCATAGACATCTTCTATACTGCTGCTTCCTCTTAATCTCTTCCCCCTCTACTTCTTATTCCCTCTATCTCCAGATCTCTAGATCAAAATCAGGACTTTTTCAATGGTTGGCCAATGGTCTTAAATTATTCATCAAAATGTATTCTTTAACTTATTGTTTAAGCTCAAATATCAACCCAAGTATTAACATTTTATAAACAAAAACATCTTGCTTTAACTATTTGAAGATTGTGAGCTTTGGACAATTTCAGATCAAAATAGTTCTTCTGTATTTCCTTTTTTGTTTAAAATGAAAAAAGTATATGGGAACATGAACAAATATATGTGGAAAAATGTAAAAGATAAAGACTGTGTACTTTCCCTTCAACAAAGCAAAATTTAAAGCTGTTGAAATTATACAGAGTTTTCAGATGACTGAAAACTTTTAACTTCCAGCTAAGAAAATGGGCCTTTTGATATATAGTGACTAGATTCCACAAAAGGCCTTTCTGAATCTTATATGTAGATCGTGTTTTCTTATTATTAGACTACATTTTCATGATTATTTCTTTCATTAATTAGAATATTCTCTAAAATTTGGGAAATAATTTGAATTAAGATAGCTAGAAATATGTTTTAATGTAATTAGCATACATTCTTTTAATAATATGTTTAGGGAAATAGGTCAAAGCGTTTTGTTGAAATATAGGTAACTGAGCTAGAACAAGTGGGCTGGTTTCTAAAAGTGTTTTAGAAAGACCATTTTTGGCGACTTCTAGAAATGTTTATATTAATAATTTTTAGCTTAGTCTGCGTGAGACATGTATGGTATTTACCTGAATTTAAACTATTAATATACATTGGCTGTTTATTGGTTATCTTTATGCAGCCTAAGTTTTTAAAAAATATTGATGAATAATGATGATTGGTAGATTTTAAAGTAATTTTGCTCTTAAAGTCAATATAAATGATACCTGGTGGTTTAACAACAATAGAAAAAAATTATTAGTATTCTTTGGGATAGCTTCTTTCCACATGAAACTGGAAGATAGATAAGACAGCATAAATATATAATCAAGCAATTAAGTTATCTGATAGGGAATTCAATAAATTCTTTCAGAGAAATATCATTTATGAATGGATTATTCTTCAGGAAAAAAATAGTAAAAAATTAGATTTGGGAACTGTCGTAGTCCTAGATGTTTGTCAAAAATGTATTGGAAATATTTTACTAAAATTTCAGTATAAGATTTTCTGTTTTTCCAAACTATCATTTGGCTATGTGGTAATACACTTCCTTTTTATTACTTTGACAGTATTCTCCTTGGTCAGAGTTGTAATGGCATTGTATTCAGTACTGATGATTACTTCCAGATCAATGGATGTTGGAGCTATAATGTTTCTCAGCTTGGTGCTGCTCATGAGTGGAATCAAAATCGAGGTGTGAAAATATGTTAATGTAGAAACATTTACAATGAAATATGCACTTAAATTGGTATTATAAATCTATTTGAGTTTGTTACAGATTCATTCGTATATGCAATAATATCCCCATAAACAGCAGGGAATTTGAATTTTTAGCATGATTCCTTACTATTTTTCTCTTTTATGGGAAGTATTGGTAAATGGAAACTATCTTGTGCCTTTCTTCTCTGTAAGTACAGACAAATCTAAAATGTAAAGGGTAAAGGCAAATCAAGTTAAGTTTACTACTTTTTCCTGCAGATTATACTTTTCAACATGATCTATAATTTTCTATATGAACAATCACTTGACCATTCATATATAAATGCAGATTTGGGGCATCTTTGGATATTAATGGAAAGGGTGAGGCAATGTAGATGATAACTATACAGAAGATGTAATGGCTATCAAAACATTTTGCTAGATCTTATGAAATTAGAAAATGTTTGATATTAATTATAGGCTTCAGAACTTAAGAAGAGCTAATTCAAGTCAGTGACTAGTCTAGTCTATCATTCTGTGCCAGTGCATAATCAGCCGGAGATATTCAAACAAGAACAGGGAGATGACAGGCCTCTTCAACTTTTATTCTCTCAGGAGGTTTTCAAAAGATTAATTATTTTAGCTGCCATTTACCTAATTGAATTCTTATGTATTACAGCAAAAGAAGCAATGGATCTAGGAAGATCCCCAATTATTATAGACAACACAAATACACAAGCCTGGGAAATGAAGCCTTATGTGAAAGCGGTAAATAAAGCAGCCACTTTTAATGGAATTCACTTTTCTGTCTTAATATATAAATCTAATTTCTGTAAATGTATTAATCATTTTTGTCAAACATTTCATCATGTAGTAACTATGTCTTATTATGATCTATATAAATCTCAGTAAAACTTAAAACTTTTACGGGACTAAAAATATGTTAAATGTGCTGAAATTGAAGTACAATCTTATACATGCCTTATTAAAATAAATCCCATTATACATAATAGGACTTAATTCCAATTTGGTATATACGTACAGGATTGCAGACAAGATCAGAAAAACTATTATTTGATGTTCTTTTTACAACTGTAGTTCTTGTTTGCTTAGGCTCTGGAAAAAGGCTACCATGTGGAATTCCATGAACCAGACACATGGTGGAAGTTTAATCCTGAAGAACTAGAAAAGTAAGACTTAAATTCTACTTCACTCATTTGAAAAAAAATGTATGAAACTTCCATTTAATACTTCACTCATTTCCATTGTTGTCCTTAAATATGCAACTTTAAACTTTTGAAATTTTTTGTATAAACTTGAAATTATCTTTGTCTCTGCTCCAAGACTAATTTATTTTCTAGGCTTTGTGAAATAGAACCACATACTGTGCTTTCCCTTGGATATTTTATTTTTTAATTATGCTGATGCTTGTAATTAAGTAAGGTGGATGAGTTCAGTTACAGTGACAGCAATAGCAATGGATGCATTTTTGGAAGTTAGGATCATGATAGAGAATTTTTTTCTATTTGATCTCTAAGAGTCAACACCAACTTCTTGGTATACAGTCATATAACTACAGTTTCCTTCTACGCTCATAGAGTTTCATTCACAATCTCCTTTTGTTATTCAGTTGTCCTGATCCACAAATTCCCTATGACTTGCAGGCTACATGCAAGTCCTATCCATGACCTGCCCCAGAGATCCATTCAAGTACTATAAATCCAATATATCAGTGGTACCCTGTGCCAGGATACTTGGCAGCGTTAAAGGAAATGAATCTCTTGATCTCTTCATTTTGTCTACTTAAAAAAATCCTTGTTGGTACCTGCCTATTTGTTTCTTAGGATACTTATACATATGCAGAAATTGTGAGGTTTTAATACATTTGTTTTAAATGAGAAACATCCACAATTAATCTATATATTTAAGACATAAAATGCTGCTACTTTTTTGTACATCTTTTACGTTCAAAATCGCTGCTCAATTGCTATTTTTCCACTTAAATATATATTGGTTCTTGCAATTTTTTTTGAAGAACATAAACTGAAGGCATTCTAGGTGGTATTCCAAGATGATCAGATTTTTATTTGTTTATTTTCTTTTAGGAGGAATAAACATGGGGTCAGTCGTGAGAAGATTGTACAAATGCTGGAAAGATATGAATATCAAATCTCGATACCTATTGTCATGAATTCAGTGCTTCCTTTTCATAAAACTTCACAAAGACCATATTTACAAAGAAGACAGAGGTGGGGAGACTGTTCAGTCTCTTGGAATACTTTTAATGTATCACATAAGCAAGGATACATTTAAGGTCAATTTTCTTTATCAGTAATAACTTGCCATTTATACACAATTAGTAGAGTTAAATCTATTGAAAAGATTTACCGTAATTCCTTGTTGATCTGTTTGAAATATTCAGTTAATTTCTTTTATGACTAAAATAGGTTTAATGCAGATTAAATATCTTGGAAGTATTTATAAAAATGTAAATGTTTAATATTAAAATGTAAAATACTTTCACATTTTATATTTGTACTAATCTTGATTTTATTGAAACTTGCGATAATCACTGATTTTTAGTGAAACATTTTACTTATACCGCAAACTGCTGAGCAGTTTTTTTTTCTCAGTAGAATAGCATGGATTTTTAATAAACAAATAATAATAGGGTAACTTTTAATATCAGAATTAGATTTGGACAATTCTTCTTTCTGCTTTTAGTAGCATTTCAAGTTCTGCATATCTATTGATAACAGTTATGTTATTATGAAGCTTATCAATCAAACATTGACATTCAGCTGAAGATCTTATGTTTCCATTTTCTGATCTGTACAGAATTTTATCTGTGCAAGTTGTAAGTTGCAAAAGTGGTAGCAAAATTCTGCAGTTAAAATCTGTGACTTTGAATATCAGCATGCAGCATGTGATTTGTATTCTTACAAATCAGTTCTCAAGAACCTTTTTTATCAAATCCTAAATCCACATTACTATGGTATGTTCAATGTTGTGCCTTTTGATATGAGTACTTAGTTTTCGTACAAAATAATTAATACATTCAAATATGTTAAAAAAGTGAAACTGACATTAGTTATACCATATTACATTTGTTTAGGATATGATATATACAATATCCACTTCATGATATGTTAGTGGCTGAATTCACAAAAAGTCTTTGTGCTAATGCCATGTAATAAATTGAATGCCTCTTTTCTTTTTGCATGGTTTTGTACTACTTCTTCAGCAATCCAGTCTCAATTGAGTATTTCACAAGGCTCCATTTCTGCATGGAACTTTTGGAAGTTAAAGAGTAGCATGCCCTGTAGAAAAAGCTCCTATAAGTTATTAAGAACTATTGGTAAAAATAATTTGGCTTTCATGACTAGATTTTTAAAAAAATAAACTTATGCAGGGCCTAACAACCCATGCTCAGTGATGAAATCTGAAAAAGTAAAGACATTTATTGAAACAGCAGCCTGAAATATAATTTAAACATACTCTTCCATAATATTTCTAGATAATCAAATTATTAATGGAAATATTCATCTCTCATGTCTAGGCTGACATGTTGTTTATGAATCTACTGACTCAATATTACAAAAACCTTTTACTTACCGGTGTATTGTATAATTTTTGTATGAAACCTTCAGCCTTCACCAGGATATCCACATGATGGAATAATGGTTCCATTATACTTTGCCCTTTGGCAGTGAATTCAAATATAGGGTAGGTAGATCATTCTACACGTACAGAATTCTTACGACAACTTCACCCCCGGATCTATGGGCTCAAACTTCCAAATGTTCACTAAGGACCATGTTGGCTGAGAAGGGAAATGAAATCAACAGGGCAGCCAGGTTGATGAAAGTTACCTCATAATGCAGATGGAATATTTACTAGTCAGAATACTGTAGTTAAGTGATTTTTTTTTCAACAGTCATATTCGAAAGCCCTAAATCTCTTCAACTACATGGTAATATCTGGCAATATTATCTACTGAAGTGCAGCTTTTATCAATTATTTTTCTCTACAACTCTACTTTTTCTACTTTTTTATTATTTATTATAAGTTTATACAAACATACAAACATGACTTTCTGTTTCATGTGTTTCTTTTTCTTTTAAAAGATAAGCACATAAAGGATTGAAGAATCATGCAAATGAGACTCGAAGTCCAGATTGAATTCTGGATATTTATTAATTTTTGTGTGTCCTAATCTTTAATGTATTGAAAAATATGCATGTAAATACTACTAAATAGAAATAATTAAAAAAATATTTTGGATAATTTACTGCTTAATTTGCCATTTCCTTTTTTTAAGTAGAAGAGGTTCTTGTAAAAATTAAGTTAAGTAAGTTTAATATATTAAACTTTGCATTTAACAATGTGTGCTTATAACTATTAATCGATGCACCAGTATTTTGCAAGTTAATAGTATATATTTTGTCATTAATAATATGAGAATATTGCCTTTGTTCATCTCAGCATAATTATGTAGCTGATCACAATATGCAGAAACCTAGGGAGATAACTTTGAGGCAAAGATTCAGGAATGATTACTTAAACAAAAAGGACAAAAACATTCCTTAAGACTAAAAAGGAGATAACATTAAGAAGAAACAACCAAGGGTTGGCTCCTTCCTGACTCACTGGGGAGCAAGGGGAAGAGAAACTCTTATCAAACTTGCAAGATTCTATTGCTATATAGTTTATCTCAATAAAATGCAGCTCTAGTATTACTGTGTTTTCTGATCTGGTCTACCACAAAAGCCTCATATGATATGGAGGTGGCTTTTCCTTTCAGAAGTAGACATTATTTGTCCCCAATTTTATACTTGTTCCTTATAGCAGATGAGCTCCATTTTTTCTACTTTTGTATTAATCATCATCTTGTTGCCACAAAAGTGAAACAAGCATATGAACAAGCAAGGCAAGTCTTCATCTTTATGTCAGTTTGAATGGCTTGGAGAGTGTGTGTGTGTGTATGTGTATGTATGTATAAATGTGTGTGTACACGTATGTACATATGACAGTAAATAAAACAAACCTAAGTTATTGTAGATAATAATTTATATAGCAGTGATTAATATGATCAAGGTATGTCCCCTATCAGGTATGATTTTTATTAACAGTGATTAATAATGCAGTCCTATATATGTTCATTCAGAACTAAATCCCACGGTAGTCATTAAGAGGAGGTTAATTTCTCTATAAATTTACAATATAAATATTAGGTCTTAATATTGCCAATACCCACCACGTGTGATACAATGTTTTGGATTTTAAACAGAGAGAGAAAATGCAGTTAACATATGTGGCAGAATGTGCTAAGAACCACCTCACCTCCTGCTACTAGGAAGATCATAAATAGAAAATGCTAGTTTTGAATTACTCCCTACACACAAATGCTAGATACCGAAGAACAGTTCTAAATTTATTTTCAACCCATGCCCCACTGGGTCATCATTTCAGAGATATTTGCTTAGCTAAAGAGAGAAGCAGAATGACCAAGGGTGGGCAAAGAAGTAATGGGATCAGGAGCGACTTCCTGATGGCTTCCCCATTGAGTGTCCTTGAGGGAATCTAGCAGGAAGCATCAGAGATCTTCCCTATCCTACCCTACCCAACAAGCAGGTAAGTGGCTGTAGTTTGGTGGGGGAGTGAGTGATTACAAGACAGAATGTTGAAAACTAAGATCATGTAACCACAGCAGCAGCCCAGCAGTGTAACAGCAGCCAGTAGCATTAAGCAGCTACAACTTTTTAAAATTTCATTCCCTCAGCAGTCTTGGGTCCCAGATTTTGGACACATTCTACAAATTAGTCCATTTGAGGTCTCTTGGTTCAAAAATTGTTGCTCTATGATACACTGTTACATCTAGCTTAAAGTCATGATAGACAGTTTTAGTAATACATAAGTTTTACCCTCTTCTGTTCTATCTCCTTGGTATATATTTTCATATGACTGCGAATAGACTTGTGGGTTCTATTCATATGAAGGAGTGAGCAGTTGATTAGAACCTTGATTTTGATTTTCCCCAGAGAGACTATATACAGAGAGAGACACAGACACTGCCATAACCACTGTGTGATAGTTTAGCATATATACTGTAGCTTTTAACAGTGTACAAGAATTTCTTTGACAAATTTGCAATCAAAAATCTGTCACAGAAAATCAAGTAGAGAAGGGATAGTGGGAATAAATACAGAATTTATACTTAATTGACTGAAGAAAAGAAGAACCATGCTAGATGAGACCTAATGCCAATCTGTTTCAACATCTCTGTTCCATAGTGTCCATGCATACGTTCAGTTATCGAATTCGGTATGAATAGATGCATAAATTAGCAAGTTGATGTCAGCTAACATATTTTATGTGCTTTGTTCTTCATTTAGGGATTTTCCATAAACAATTTGAGAATAAGATGAGGTGAGGTCAAATAATATTAATAAAAATATTATAATGTGCTAGAGGATGAAAATTATGACCACTCTTTCAGTTTTAAACCAACATCCTCCCAGTTATGTATCTTTTCAGGGCAAAACGTCGTTTCAATGGCACATGAGTAAAACTATGAAATAAACAATGTAAATTAACTATTTTTTTTCTCCAGGCAGAAATACACTTTGATGTTAATGATATTCTATGGATTTTAGTAGAACTTAAAGATATGGATGAGTTCCATATTTCAGTTGAAAGCAGATTGGAACAGTTTGGACTTTGATACCTATTTTAAAAATAACATCTTACACATAACATACTATAGGCATCTTGTAAGAGTTCCATAATGAAACCATAATCAGAAAGGATTTTTTCTTACGTTTTCCGTAACTAACTAGAAAAAAGTCATGAATTCTATATTACAACTTGAATACATCTTTTGTACTATTATTTTCTGGTTAGAAATGCCTTCTCATGTAAAATGCCTTCTCATGTAACTGTGTGTGTGTATGTGTGTGTGTAATGTTTCATGCTGGTGAATATATGATGTCAACACAACACCCTGTTCTGTTTTAAGCTTAATTATCAGTACATTCTGCTCTTATTATCTAAGATTTAAGTACAAAAATTTTTCTGTGGAACTTTTGAACATTTAGAAAAATGTTATGAATCTGTTCATGTGATTAAAGTTGGATCACTCCATAGCTATCTTAAGGAGATGTTCCATGGGTTATATAGTCATTATATGCATGTCTGCATTAAGAGCATTCTTAATAATTTGTTCATATTTAGTTCTTTATTCTATTTAGGGATCTGGTTGTAAAGAAGAAACACAGATTACACAAGATAAAACAAAAAAAGAAACGAAGGAAGAATAGAAAAATAAAAAATGCTGTTATTACATCAGTGGACATAAAATCAGATGGACACTTAATTCCAAGTGATGGGGATTTATCACAAAGTGAGCAAGAAAATTCAGAAGACAGTGGACAAGCAAAATTAGTGACTAGCCATCCAGATGAAGCTAAAATTGATAGTGAGAATGGCTCAATGAAGTATAATCATTTACAGCTTTCTGAATTGCAAAAAAAGGAATTCCTTGATTCTGTTGTGGTAAATTCAGTGTCTTTAAAGAAGTCACTAAAAACAGATATTACTGAAGACGTGTCACTATCCATTACTCTAAATGAAAATATAACTGGCCAATCATCCAATTGTCATTTATCAAATGAGATCAAAAGCATATCGCTAGCAGAAAGTGACAGTAACACTTTCGATTATAATCAAAATTCATTTCAACAATCAGATCAAAATGATGCAAGAAAAAATACTATATTGACTGATAAAGAAAACAAAAATACATCTGCTGAAAACTTGGTCCAAAGAAACCAAATGTTAAGTAATGAAGAGGAAACAACTCTTCCACATCCACATGGAACTTCAAAAAGTAATGAAATGAATTCCTGGGCTTTCTTTTCCTTTGATTTGGTTGATGAACAATTTCAGACCAACACAGAGAAAAATGAATCCTGTTTGACTTGGCCTGAGGATGTATCTAAAATGATGTTTGAGCAAAGACCAAAAAAGGTCAAAAGGCCTAAGAAAATGCTTTCAGATGCAACAACAGAAATAACTGATTATAATTCTAGTAAAGAATTAATGAAAGAAAACAGTGTAAGACTCCTGCATGGAAATAACAGTACAACGAATAGCCCTTTGTCATTATTGCTGATGGAAAATAAGATATGTGATAATGCTAGTGAATTTGTCAGAGAAAATGGAAGGAAAGCCAGTTTCACAACTGATGGATGTATATTAGCTTTACCAAAGAAAAAAGAGAAACATAAAAGAATCTTCAACTTGGCCCCAAACTTTGATTTACCACGGCATATTCCTCCTAAAAAGAATCAGAAAGCACTAAACACAGTAAGAGAGAAAGAAGACATTTCAAATGAAGAAATTATAGAAAAGAACAAACAATGCTGTGAACTTAAAGCATCCAATTACAATGCAGTAGTTGAATTTTCTGATTTTGATGTGGAACTTCCCTTACACAATGGTTCCAATCAACTTGCAGACAAATCTGTGAATATTTCAACAAAAGAATCCGATACTCCAATTCATGAATGTACTTTTGTTTCGTGTAAAGCTTCCTCACCAGGTGAACAAGAATTGTTCGAATGTGATGAAACAATAGAAATTCAAGAAAAGAAAAATATATCTCCAGATACTTCAACTACTCAACCAGATATTTTGCATTCAGTTAAACTAATTACTGAATGCCTTACAAACACTATGGCTGAACCTTTTGAAAATATGGAAGTGATTAATGAAAGTGAACAAAAAGTAAATTCTCAGATCAAAGATGTTCAAGATTCCCCATATACAAAATCCAGTAATTTGGAGCTTCCTTTATCATTAAGATTTGTACTTCAACTAGTAGAACTTTTTGGTTCTCCAGGAGTTCCATTAGGTAATTATTAGCTAAAATAAAGTTAAGAAAAGTGTAGAATTTCATATAATAATTTAGTAAACTTTAGGTGCATTTTTAGCATTCATTGCCTTTTTATACAGAAGTTAATTTTATTGCATACTTTGGGGGTAAAAATGCCAGGTTCAAAAAACTGAAAATCCCATTTTGATGTTAATGATTAGGATATAGCTTCATGAACTAAGAGTAACCTCATAAAAAACATGTGATTAATTTTTAGATTTCAGGCTTGCCAATTTTCAATTTAAATTATTTTCTGTATATTTAATTATTTTGCATGTTTCTTATCATGTCCAGTAAATGGACACATCAGTTCCACATTTGCTTAAGGAATGCCATAGTTTTTGGTTTTCAAACATTTAGTTCAAGTGAGAAGATTGATATTTTTAAAATATTCCAGCCCTCGATGCCTTTTCTCTTTGAAAACGTTTTATAGATATGGTAGGACTGTTCAAACTATGCTAGGAGTGTTTTGCTTATAGGAACATTTTCACAGTCTTGTTGATATTCTTTATTCTAGTCACAGTACTACTCAAATTGTCATACAGTGACAACAAATTAATTTTGTCAGTTAGCAGTGCTAGAACTTTTAAATGAGACACTCTAGATTTTTTTCCATGTAGCTTTACAAAGAATACCACACAATATCACCTCCAGCTTATTAATCTTTTTATAATAACATGTAAATACTATGGCCCACCTCATGCCATGTTGCTACAACATATAGACTGAAAATTAAGCCATTGTATTGAATGAATATTTGGCTTCTACTTTAAAATTCAATTTACTACAGCTGGATCAACTGCTCCTTGGCTGAAAAGTGTGAATAATTGATGAGGGTGAAAACACCTACCTACCCCTGAGATGCCATCTTGCAGTTGCCTAACTCAACTTTCTTAATCTAGCAAGCAGCAACATTCAAAGTCACAGCTGACTTAGCCGGCCATTCCCTCTGACAATAACCCCCATTTTAAATCTTAAAAAACAGTTCCCAAATGTGTTCATCATTTCATCCAAAGTGGAATGGCAATAGAAGAAACTGGTCTATAAAAGCAACTGAGCCAAGACCACGATCACCATTAATGCAACAGTATTCTTGCTATTGAGGTGAATTGCAGTTGGTTGCACTTTCCAATCCATTACTTAATATGAAAAGGCTCATACAGCCTTAAAAACCAATTATCTCTCTCCAAAGAAAACTGCCAGAACTCCAACTGTTTGTTTTAGAATGGAATATGCTGCCCACTTCCAAATGGTTCTGATGGCTTCCATAAAAATCTAAACATAAAAAACATCATACACACAATTGGCCGGCTACTATTCCCAGTCCAAGTATGGAAGAATGCATCTTTTTTCACCCTCTCCTTGCCTGAATCTATCAACTGCTTGTTAAATTTATATCTACCTTACTCATCCAAGTTGTCTTTCTCTTATTGTTTTGTAAAATCCATTTAGATATTATTGTTCATAATTTTTCTATTTTTTTTCTTTAATTACACCTTATCCTTACTGCGCTATATCTGTTGCAGTAAATTTAATATGTAGTGATGTTATGGTAAAGGACAAACCATAGTTCAAAGACTGGATTCAGTCTGTTTTGAGTTGTTAAGTGAATCTTGCTTCCCCACTGACTTTGCTCATCAGAAGATTGCAAAAGGTGGTCTTGGGACCCCGGGACACTGCAACTGTCATAAATATGAACCAGTTGACAAGCATCTGAATTTCGATCACATGATCATGGGGATGCTGCAAAGGTCATAACTGAAAAATGGTCATAAGTCATATTTTTTCAGTGCCATTGTAACTTTGAACAGTCACTAAATGAACTGTTGTGAGTTGAGGACTACCTGTATTTCATATCTGACTGCTGCAATTACCATATTTTTCGCTCCATAACACACACTTTCCCCCCCAAAAGTGGGTGGAAATGTCTGTGCATCTTATGGAGCGAATATTGCGTCACAGACCATGAATTATATTACCTCAGGAGTCCCCAATGATGAACCGGTGCCGGTCCTTTGGTGAATAGCAGCTAGGCTGCGGCGGGGGGGTCCTTTTACAGTGGTGAACCTCACCTCTTCTTTTTCATTGCCCGCCTCTTGTGTCTCTTTTCCGCAGTGCAGGAGTCAATAGGCAGAGCTCGCACATGAGAGGACACTTATCTGTGGTCCTCTCAGGCTCCGTCTGATATTTTCTCTCTTGCTTTCCTCCTCTAAACCTAGGTGTGTCTTATGGTCCGGTGCGTCTTATGGAGCGAAAAATACAGTATATTGTAACAAACGTTTTCTATCTTGGATTACATACCTTCATTTATGCAGTTGTTCCAATACATCTGGTATATAAACTAATGACCAGTTTAAAAAAAAATGAAGTCACTCTGCATATTTTATTTTCATTGCTCCCAATATAATATCTTAAAAACTTTCTAGTTTTCATTTCATTCAGTACGAGACCCAATTTTAAGTTGTTAAGCCTTAAGTAAAAAAGGTATATGTGCAAGTGTGAATCAAGCTTTAATAGCTTGGTTATCTTGCACATTCAACATATGCCATTAATTGTAGCATCATAATTAAATAACTAATGTGCTCTTAGGTTAGTGCCATCTGCAATCAAATGATTGGCACACCTATTTAATGTAAACTTTCAAACCTATGATAGATTAAAAACACTTTGTGTGATCTTATTTTGTAGATACTTTATTACCAGATGATTATGTAGTTCCTCTTGACTGGGCAATATCAAAGGAGATCTATCTACAGTGGAAGACATCTGTGGAGGTATGGCCATTACTCCCCTGTATACTATACAAAATAATTGATGAATGTTAGTCATCTGTAAATTATATCTAGTAATTTATGCAATGATACACAGCAGTTATTAGACAATAGCAATAGCACTTAGATTTATATACCACTTCATAGTGCTTTACAGCCCTCTGTAAGTGGTTTACAGAGTCAGTATATTGCCCCCAATAATCTGTGTCCTCATTTTACCGACTTCGGAAGGATGGAAGGCTGAGTCAACCTTCAGCCGGACAGGATTGAGGGAATTGAACTCCTGGCAATGTGAGCAAAGTTAGCCTGCAGTACTGTATTCTAATCACTGCGCCACCACAGCTCATGACAAAATAGATGTGATGTTGGAACAAGCATTGCTGTCACGTCCTACCTTGCTATGGAACAGGTGTTTTTTTCCTGTGGAAAGAAGACATATAAGATACATATAGCATTTTCCTTTATATTTTATTGCAGCAGAAACAGGAAAATAACCTATCGAAAGAGAATTCCTTGCTTGGTGAGTAAAATTTTGTGACTTTTTAACTTGATTTATAACCAGCAACAAAATATTTGTTATAATACAATATTGTAATAAGGTTAAAGTGGCGATACTGCACCGATGTGTAAAGTCAGATAAAGCAAGCAACCATACATTCATGCTAGTTACTGGGAACCCTGTCCTGATCCTTCTGGTAAAAGATTCTGACCAGTGCAGAAACAAAGGCATGTAAAATCCTTACGCTGTTTTATACTGTCTCTTTATCTGTAGTTGCTGTAGCTACTCCCCAGGATTCAAATAAGGATGGTCAAGAAAGAAAATCTTCAGAGATAAACCCAGAAATGCTTTTGGAAGAACTATCATTGCTCTGAAAAATTGTTTCAAGCTACATAATCCAAGCAATAATGCTAGCTACTCTGAAATTATTTAAAAGCAATCAACCTTTTTTTGCAGAAAGGTAATTTCCTTTTACGTTTTGATTCTGTTAGCTCAAAGCTTTGACCCATTCTGAATAAGAAATTCATAGACTGGACCCCATCAAGTGAACATGGCTGCTTCTGGTTTTGTTAATCTCAATTGTTGAGGTGAACTTTGCATTGTAGATGACGGGATAAAGAAAAAAGAAAAGGAATGGAATGGTTTGTTTTAGAATATTATCAAGAGTAAAAAGTGCTTTACCAAGAGAAGATCAATACTATTACTGTGGCAAAAGTAAGCTCATATATTTTTTAAACCATAGTTGCTGAAGATGTGTATTATTTAATATTGTTGATTACCCATAGTTGAATGTGAAAATCCTCTAGCATCTTACCACTCTGTTAAAGAGGACCATTGTATTACCTTAGTCTTTGATTCCTCCATCCCATTTGTTCTCTGTAGGCTATTTCCAACTAAATTGTGCCACAACTCCCTTTACAACACTAGTATGCAATCTTTTCCAGGCAAAGGGCACCTTTAACTTATCAGTGACATAACAGAGGCTGTATGTGAAAAGTAAGTAGTATGAAAAAGAGTAGGTGAATCTGGGATGGAATCTAAATTGGATTTAGTTTATATTTTATTGTAATTTAAATTAATTATATTCAGGTAATATTATTCCACATGTATTTATTTTCCCTCTTCCATCCCATTTTAAAAATGCAGTTTTTTAAAACTACCCAAAACAAAATTTTAAATTATCCATAACTAGAGAAGTTTAAGCAGTCATACCCCAAAGCTTTCAAGGACCATATACGATGTGGGGCCTGAAGTCCTGTACCTTTACAGCATAACAAAAATGCTGTACTTAACTGTCTCCTGAATGAAACGGAAGTGCTTCTGCTATCTCCTTCAAATTTATTTCTTCTTGATTCTCTTCATATTTATCCAAACTTTTTCTGAGATAATTGGTTATCTTTCTGGTTTTTTGACCCCAATATGTCCTACTTAGACAACTGCAATAGTTGTTAGTGTCCTTCAGGATTTTACACAGATGTCTTTCCTTACCTTCAAATTCCTCTATGACCATCCTTTTTATCTCTTTACTCATACAGGTAGTCCTCACTTAACGATTGGTCATTTCATGACCATTCAAATTTATGAGACACCCCCCCATCAAATGGTACTAACAACCCAGAACACTCACCTCCCCATCACATGGTTGCATTTTTGGCACTTGGCCCACAATTATGGCATCCTTGCAGTTTCTGACAAAAAACACCCATTGTAACACCACAAAAAATGTCATAAAATCAGATTGGTCATGTGCTGGCCTTTTTAACAATTGCCACAACTTACCTACTACTGTAATTCTGGACTCAGTTGAGTGAGGACTATCTGTATCTGGTTGCATCCCCATCCACTATCCTCCATTGTTAGGACCCTCAGATCCTTTTTTTTTGTTATCTTGTATGTTTGGAACTTCTTTGAATACTACCATGATGATATCTATTTCATTTTCTATTTCAGAACCAATCGTTTCATTAAACCCTAAATTGTCATGCAATACTCTCTAAACCTCAGCTTATGACACTGAAACAACCATATTTTTTGTTTCTCCCTGTAACCTGTTTTCTTTGTGTTGAATTTTAAATTGTAAGTTCTTGTATAACTTTAAAATGTCTTAACACTATATAAATATTTTATGATCAGAGCATAATATTTGGCTATAAGTTAAGTTCTTCTGTGCAAAGCAGATGCAAGAAAGGTAATTATCTAGAGGGAAAGGTTATTTAACAAAAGTACTATGGAGAAATTCACTAATTAGTAAGTTAAAAATAGCTAAATTTTTGTTTGCAACTAAAACATAAAATTATACATAAGCCCCAATAAAATGTGATGTCAATTTTATTTAATTGCAATTGTTAATATATGAATTATAATCTGGGTGGATGAGATAGTTGTAAGACTTTAATACTTAGGTTTGATCTTTCACTAGATTTTTTCATTATTATTATATTACAGAATGTGCTTGCTTTTTGGCTTTCGTTTGGGTGGACTCAAATTAACAACCATCTAGAATAAAAGTAAACCACAAGAATCAGCAAAAGTATAAAGCATCAAACTTTTTGAATCCCTATCCAAGTTACCTGCTGCTTTTGAATTTCATTTTCAAATAAAATTGTGAAGAGTGATTGTCATTGTTAAAAGGACAAAGTGAAATAATGTGGCTTCAGTTATCTAAGTCATGTATGTATGGCACGCACCCCCAAAAAAAATTAAGGAATATATCATAGATTTGGAAAGATCATGCAGGCTCTCAAGTGCATCCTCCAGATAAAAGTCATATCTGACCTAAGGTCTATCCAGCCTCTTTGTGAACATATCCAGTGTGAGGAATTCCTCCCTGTGAATTACTGCGCAACTCTTCATACCATTAGAAAATTTCTGCTAACGTTTAACTGGAATCTACTTGCTGTTATAGTAAGACCATTATTTTATGTCCTGGAACAAGAAAACAAGTTATAATTGTCTTCTGTGTGACACTCCTTTGCTGCTAGAAGAAGGCTATCCTATGCCCTTTAAGCATTTCACAAAGCTAAACAGACATGTCCTCGTATACCTTTGTTTCTAATCCCAAGATTATCCTTATTGCTTTTCTGTCTATCTCTTTGGGTTTCTCTGCAGCCTTCTTAAAATGTGGTATATAGAACTGTACACCATGCCAAAGGTAGGACAGAGCTTAATTAGTTCTATTATTTCTAACTATATTTCCATTAATTTAATCTGAGTATGACAATGAAACATAAGACCTATGTACACAAATAGAACTGCAACTTGATGGGCATTTAGTTGTAGTTTGCTTTCAGGTTAAATAATACATGATGTATTTATTGTTCTGGTACCATACTACCATACTACTTCATTATAAGAACTATAAATAGAACTCTTAAGGGAACAGAGAGGAGGAGGAGGGGAAGAAATAGTAGTTGTAGTAGTTAAATAATACTGGACAGCCAGTAATATTTAACAACTGGAAAAGAAAAATAAAATAACCAATATAGTATAGAAAAATAAAAAAAGATTGGCAAACTAAACAATTCTATAAATAAATGCAGAAATTTGTTGATGTGTCTGGTTAAAAATAACTTCTATTCTTTTTATACATTGTAATTGTTTAATTGTTCATAATCAATTAGTTCTCTTAATAAATGTGAAGCAAAATACAATAAACCCTAGTGTCTAAAATATTCTACTGTCAAGAAAACACCCAGTATGAGAACACATAACTACTACCTAAAACTTTTACATTTATCATTTGGAAGTCGGACGGTAACATTTTAAAGAATTTTTCATCTCCAAAATAGAAGAAATTACCAATTCTGACTAAATGAATATTATTTTGTAACAGCACCAACTACATTTGTCTACTATAAAAATGTTTTAAATGTTCACTAGTCTTGAGTAAGAGGAAACCCTTTGTTTGTTTTTCCATCCACTCACTCAAAATGATCCAATTCTAAATACTTGATAGAGATAAGTAACTAAGCTCATCAATTGCAAAATAACCAGTGGATATTTTTAAATATTGTATTTACATACTGTGTGTAATATTTTTGGAGGTAAAAGACGAATTGATCGGCATGGGAAAATATAAACTCTAGGATTAAATGACACAAACCACATACAGATTAGCTGTGCAAGTTGAAATGTACAGTAGAGAAACAATCCAGGTGACTTTTTGGAATAATTGTCAATAACACATTCAAAACTAGCATCGCTAAATTAAGTTAGCGAATGATACCAGCTGTTCGATGGCAGAGAATGTGACAAATAGGTACCGTACGCAATTTAGGCAAATTGTTCAGCTAGTAAGGCTATGCTCTTCGGGGGCTCCTTAACAGTTCAGCCAGTCTCCGGAGCGGGTCTTCACTCCCCAGAAAGAAAACTCTCTTCGCCACCTAATGGTTGCCCGGATTTCTGCTGCCTGAGCTGGCGGCGCTAACATCCGACCATCGGAGGCTGCAGTCCTATCCAGTCGCCTGGCCCAACCTGTCGTAAGCCAACCGCTGCCAGGTTACTGGATAGCTTGCTTGGGGGGAAGCGCCAAGCCCATTCAACTGCGTGATCCCACAGATCGTGACCGAGCGGGAGCCTCCATCGGATTGGATTTTTCCTGACCGATTAAGATCGGCAGAGGCAGGGCCCTCCTCAGCCTGGGAGTTTACACGTTGTTTTAGCCGGGACCGCTAGTCTTCTGGCAAAAGGGCCACGCGCCGGCCTTCCCTCCCAAGGAGCCGCCCTCGGAGAGGGCCATCCAAAGCACCGTTTTCGCTTTTCGCCGGCTCCTTTGGCGCGGCCCTCTGCTGCGGAGAAACGAGGGCGGAGCGCAGCAGGGCGGCGCTGCCCATCTCAAGTCACGCGGCCGAAAGGCAGTGTAAACATCCCCCGGTGACTCCGAAAAGCTCCACCGCCGTCGGATATGAGGAAGCTGCAGCTGCTGCCGCCCCGCCGCTATGGAAGATAGCCTGGCCCGCGCCTTCGGGGGCCTCAGCCTCCAGCAGCCCCGCCGCCGCCAAGGCAGGCCCCCCGCTCGCCGCTTCAGCAAAAGCCTCTATTTGCTCCGCGGCCTGCCCGGCTCAGGCAAAAGTACCCTGGCCAGGTAAGCCTGTCCCAGCTGCAGCCCTTCGAGCGGTCGCGCCGGGGTCAGGTCCGCTGGGGTGGGGGAGGAAAAAACTTAGTGCGGGGGGAGGTGTCAGTGGAGGGGCGCCTGGCGCCGCGGAGCGCAACTTTCGTGGGTCGCCAAGAGCTATTGGGCGCCTGGGGTTGAAGACAGCGGCGCCTTGCAGGAAGTTGGCTCGAGTTGATAACTAGGCAGGCGGTTAAGTCGCTGGGCGGTGTGCGACAAGGGTTTTTTTTAGGTACTTTTCTAGGGTGTTAGCCCCCCCTCCCCCGGTGGATTGTATTATCTTAAACTTAAAGAAACAGCAATGCTGGGGGTGGGGAGGGCCATTAATGGTAGCCAGGAGAGAACTCGGAGCCAGTCAGGGAAAGCAGAGAATAGGAAGAGTGGGTGGTAGGTAGGGCCCTTTGCACTCCGACACCCGTCCCTAAGTCCATCTTAGGTCTACACTACGGTGATTAAGCACCAATAAAAAGCCTAAACGTGACGAGGCGCTAGTAAATGGGAAGCAGACGTAGCTAGGTGGGTCGATGAGAACGCCCACCTTTTTTAGCTGAAATCTGTGCCATCCATTCTTCAAACTCTGGAACTTATTTGGCAAAGTTGCACTGCTGCGTTTGGGTTGCCCTAAGGTGGTGTGTGTCTTTTTCCCAGACTATGCAACTATCAGAAGGGGCAATTCCCACTCACTTGTGTCTTTGTTAGAAATTATACCTGTTTTACCTGCTGTGGTTTGGAGAAGTGATTGTGAGAATGCACTGTGAAAATGGAATATTTATTCTTTCCATTATATACAATACTTTAGAGCAATTATATTGCCCAGTGAAATTAGTTAATATATTTTCTGCATGTTATTTAAATTGGATCACCAACCTTTCAGACCTCAGGGACCACTAAATTCATAATTTTAAATCCCGCAGACCACTAATCTGCCTAATGACTGACTGGGTGGACATGGCTAGGTAGTCATGTGACTGGGTGGACATGACCAACTCGATGTCACTCATGTAGCCCAGGGGCCTCGCCAGCCTCTACTCACTCCTCCCCTCCAAGCCACTCCTCGCCTGCCCACCTGGGCTCCTTAGGACCCCAACAGGAAGCAGTTGTTGGAGCTAAGCAGCCACCACGAGAAAGAGTTGGCAAAACACCTGACTCAGTTCACATTGGATCTGGCCGAGAAGGAGACTCAGCAGAAGCACCTCACTGAGGACTAGGAGCATAGGCTCTCCAAGCAGAAGGAAGACCTGTGGGAGTGCAAGGCCAGGTACTGGTGCCTGGAGGCTCAGCGGGCTGAGATGGTCAGTCAGTTCCAGGCCATAATGCAGTCACACACAAAAAGACCTCGAAGGGGGAGACTCTTGCAGCAACACAAACATTCATTGCAGGTATCCGGCCCAGGGGCTGTAGTTTGAGGACGCCTGATTTAGTGCAATATAAAAAATGCAAATAAGTTTTCTGCGGACCACCAAAATTTTCTTGCGGACCACCAGTTGGTGACTGCTGATTTAAATTTTAGATTGACAGCTGAATCCTCTCAGAGCCACTGTTTCTCTGCACCTAGCAGCTACTTTATAACTGTCATAAATATTTTATACTGAATGCATACCAAAAAGTCATTGTTTGTATACAAGGAAGTGTACATTTTGTCACATGCTAATAATGCCTGTCAATTTTAGAGAAGTGTTTGTTTATTTTTTAATTCTGGAAAGTGAAGTTCTTCACTTCTGTTCTAATGGTTTCAATTCTGCAAAAATTCCATAATTGACACTTAGTTTTAATTTTTATTTACTACATTGAAGAAGCATAACAAGCAGCAGATTTAAAAGATGAGCAACAGGACTGTGATAAATATCTGCATCTGGAGAATTGTAATTTGTGGCTTACCTTAATACTGGCTCTATTTAAGAAAAAACAGTCATCAAAAATATTTTGCTTTACTGACTGAACAAAATCTGTAATTTTAATAACAAAATAATGTTATAAACAGAACCAAACAGCACATGCCAAACTGATCTTTCAATATTATGCAAATATTCACAAATCAACCTAAATCAACTAATAGTATAAAGCAATCCATATATGTGATGAATTTAAATAAATAAAAGGGAGAAAAAAAGTGGAGAAAAAAATGCCTGGAAATGCATAGCATAAAAGTAACTCCATAAAATTTGACAAATTATAAGTGCTGCTATTTTCCCTTTGACTATATACTTTACTGCTGCAGTTCAGGTGTACTAATCTTCAGGATTTGAATGTAAAAGGCCTGTGGTTCTGTTTAGCAGTTATAAAGACAGAACAGGCCCTAAATTTAATTTTCATTTTCTATTCTATGCCAAAATGGAATGCATTTTGGAAGAGTATTCCTGAAAATACAGAATCAAGGCATGTGGATAATTGAATGTAGGGATAAGTATTGGGGCTCTCTATATCAAATCCCTAATGGGAAAGAACATTGACGAAAAGCCAAACCTTAATGCATCCTGAAAAGAAAGCTATGCTATCTTTATAAAATATGTACTATGAACTTAAGAAAGGAATTTTTATACTTAGCCAAATGCAAAAACATAAACCAAATGCACAGGTTGTAAGGTCCTGCCTCCAGTCCTCTCAAGAAAGCAGCACTCTTGAAACAAAAACCATTTCAAAAGAAAACTTTTATTGAAAGGTTGTAATAGCAAGAGATCTAGGCAGGAATTAAGTTTCCTGCTTAGAAACAGTAAATTAACCAGTGCAGACAGAGCCCCACCCAAGTTCCAGTAGATCTTCAAGTGTAAAGATATTATGAGAAACCCGGGCTGAGAAGGTGATAAGATTGCTGCTCTTCTCCAGAAATGAGATAAAGCACCAGGCTTGAGGCACATTCCCTCCCCCTCCCAAGGCACCGAAAGTTACAGCAAAGCAATGCAGGAAATAGAAACAGGAACTTCATAAAGAGATCCCTCCAAGCCTCCCCCCTCCCACGAGAATGCTAGTGTCCCTATAGAAATATATGGGACTTGATACAGATATAGAATAGGTAGTACCTGGCTCAACAGCAGCAATTGTTGAGTAATCTCAGAGTTCTAGTGGACAACCACTTAAGAACCAGCAATGTGCTGCAGCTGCCAAAAAGCCAACACACCCCTAGACTGCATCAACAGAGGGATATTATAAAGATAATGTGAAGTGTTAGTACTATTTTATACTGCTTTGATAAGACCACACTTGGAATACTGCGCCCAGTTTTGGTTACCATGACAGAAAAAAGATGTTGGGACCCAAGAGTGCAAAGAACAACAAAGATGATTAGAGTGCTAAAACATATGAAGAATAATTGCATAAATTGGGTAAATCTAGTTTAAAGAAAAGAAAGACTAGGGGTGAGATGATATCTGTGTTCCAGTATTCACACAGAAGAGGGGTTCAACCTATTCTCCAAAGCACACGAGGGTAGGACAAGAAGTAATGGATGGAAACATATCAAGGAGAGTACCAACCCAGAACTAAGGAGAAATTTCCTGACAATGAGGGTAAGGGATCAGTGGAACAGCTTGCCCCCAGAAGTTGTGGGTGCTCCATCACTGGAGGTTTTTAAAAAGAGATTGGACAGCCATTTGCCTGGAATGGTATACTGTCTCCTACTTGATCAAAGGATTGGACTAGAAGACCTCCAAGTCCTTTCTAGGTCTGTTAAATAAATGTTACCGTGATGTGTTCTTATCTTGTCGAGCAAGACATCTAGCTGAATTTAGTGGGACTAATCAAGATTAAATTTGAATTTAAATTCAGTTAAAATAATCCAGATTCAATCAGATTATTGAGTTGAACTTTTTTGGGAGGAGATAATTGTCCCTGACTATTTCCCTTTAAAGTTGGAAATAGTGATCTCCTATCCATAGACTAACCTAGCTTTTTTGATATCAGCCAAGGTCAGTTAGTGCTTTATCTGCTGTGTCATAGATGAAGACATTATACCAGTCTTGAAGACCTTTGCCTCAGAAATCCAGCAGAATCAACATCCTGACTTGGGTGTACTAAACCATTGTTTAAGAATCATTTATTAACTATACCAGTTGTCTGGGTTCACAAATATATGCCCAGAACAGATAATACTTTAATTTAGCATAATGTGTGAACTCAACTGATATGTGTTGGTATTCCTAATACTGTCTATATGAGGCTATTATTTTCATCTCCCCAAGTAGACTCTCCATGCTGATTATTTGTTCTAGTATTGTGACTTAGGAATTATGAGATTTCACTCTTCCAACTGGATGCTTCTCAGAAGTGTTCGATTTCAATTCTGCTTCTGGGTGGACTTGTAAAGACTTGTAAAGATTACGTTGCACAGCTTTTTGGACTTGCAGAAAGGAATTGCATACGGAGTATAGTTCTTTTGAATGTACATTTGTCCTGAAATAAGGGACCATCTGCTTTTGTCAGCTTAGTTTGGAAATGTACTGTACTTTCCTTTCCATCGTTTCTGAATATGCCAGGAATGATGGTGACATTATACCCTTATGTGATGTGATGTGGTGTGTGTGTGCATCCCCAATGTACCGAGTTTCTGTACAATAGAATAGAACACAACAGGACTTTTTTTATTGGCCAAGTGTGATTGGACACACAAGGAATTTGTCTTTGTTGCTTTATATACGAAGGAAGTTACTTCCTTTGTTTAATTTGGAACTCCTGCTGATCAGAGATAGGCTGCTGACCTTTTAATGAACAAAAATCAGTGATAAGGACTACGTTTAAAATGCTGCATATTTTAGATCATAATCATCCAAGTTAAGTTATTTTTACTCTTACTATGCACAGAACAAAAAAAAACCACAGTGATTCAGAAATGTATTTATGCATCAAATACACTGTATACCCCAACACAGTCCCAAGGACTCTCAGTGCCTCACAAAAATGAATGCATACCATAACAATACAGAAACATAAGATGATTAAAACACCCAAATAATTCATGGCATCAGGGCTGAAAAACTCCATCTTCACCTTTTTCCAGAATGAAACCACCTGAATGATTTTTGCAACTTTCACAGTAATAATCAGGCAGCAAATTGAAAGACCTCTGATAGCAACATGAAGACTTTGGGAGAGGTGCTTTAGATTTTACACCTCTGCCCTGATATAATGTAGCTGTAGTAAATTATACAAATGCGTTTGTTTGCTCAAATAATTTCAAAAGTATTGCATTTGACAGTTGCACCAAATGGCATTTTCAAAGTGGTAGAATTTTTTCTCTTGTGACATCACATTGTTGGATCCAGTGATGATAACCAATCAGCACTTTGTTCTTTTTTGTTTGTTTGTCAGGCAACTGAAACGTGAATTTCCTAATGCAGTCATTTTTAGTACTGACGAGTATTTCATCATGGAAGATGGCACCTATGAGTTTAATCCTGATTGTTTGGGAGACGCACATAAGTGGAACCAGGAAAGAGGCATGTATGACTGGTTCTCATAACGTTGATTAGAATAAAGAATCACATAATAGAATTAAGAACAGAATAAGCCTAATTCTGAAATGAAAGTTGATATGCTTACTGTTTAAATACTTTCTGATATGGAAGCTAAAGACTACATTGCATTATGATGTTCGGCATGGCTCTGAGAAATTGATTTTCACTGCCAATTCTATGATAACTTCCAATTGGCTTCTAGGAGGATATTGAAAAACGGATAGAAGTAGATGAAAAGTAACATGGACCTCTCCTCTTTTGATAAATTGTAGGACAGAAATGGCCATCTGGAAACATGAGCCTAGAAGAGAGGCAAAAAATATACCAGGGCTTGAAGGGTTATCTGGGTCTAAAGGTCTGTGTTGAATTTAATTTGTTTAGTTCATTCCATTTCTACTTTGACTGCCAGTATACATTATCTTTGCACTATTTTCTTTTCAACATAATGCAGTTAATCCGGGTACTTCACAGTTAACAATATAAACATTTCCTGCTACATCCTGGGAAAGCAACTCTGATCTGTATGGAGTCAAGCAGCTTCTTAGACCTATTTTTGCAGATTGCAGTGAAATCTAGATTCCACTTGTTGAAGTGAAAAAACATGCAAAAAGATGTAACCTATTATTTCGGTATCATAAACTCTTACCTGATCAAAATTTGTCTACTATATCCCCAGCTACAAAGACTACCTATCTCTGTGTTGTACCATAAACATGAAGCTTTCCAGAACAGGAAGTAACTGGCTTCTTATATCGGCAATCAATGTACTTGATTTTAAATGCAGTGACAATGGTTTTCTAGTTTAGATGAATTAGAAATTGCTGATGATGAAAAAGCTTCTGGATAATTCCAGCAAGCTGAAAAGTGAGGAAAATAGGAGCAATGTGACGATAAAAAATATAGACATAACTCTAGTATTTTTCATTAGTTTATATGTAAATAGTTTTATTAATATATAGTTTAAATTTAATCAAAGTCACCAACATTTTAAGTTTCAAAATACTATTTTTATATGTAATTTATATAAATGTATATAATTTATTTTTATATGTATTTGTTATTTTTATAAGCAACTTAAGGCAGTGAACTTATCTAATATGCTTCTCCCTTCTATTTTCTCGACAACAGTAACTTTGTGAGGTGAATTCAGCTCACAGAAAGCGAGTGGCCCAAGGTCACTCGTCTGGCTTTAATCTCTAAAACAGGACTTGAACTCACAGTCTCCCAGTTTCTAGCCTGGTGCCTTAACTACTAGACCAAATGAACAAATAGAAGTATTTTAATGTAGATCAGAACAGGAAAAAACTGCCATTATATTTTCCTGAAGTGGCCTCATAATTTAAAAATATCATCACTGCTCAGTAGCAGCACTAGTTTAATGGGCCCTGGTGACCCTGCTTTGCCATGTGTGTTAAAAGTCAGGTCTGTCGCTAAGTGTCTGAAAGCTGGCTTATTTGGTTGGCCTTCCACTTCTGTCTAATATCATAGGGCAACATTCAGACGTTGGGAATCTTTGAGTTGCAAATATAGTTCCTGTCCCTGCAGCTCTCTGTAGATGAACTAGTGAGATTTATTTATTATTCATTACGACAGTAGTTGACTTTTATTATATTAAGAAAGCTCAATTCAGCTTTTCTGTACTACAGTAATATTATATCGTTTTAATGTGTTCTTTTCTGTTTTAATTTTGTAGTATAATATATATATGGCGCATATGGGAAATAAGCTGAAAATATGCCAAAAAATATGAAAGGAATAAAACCCTGCTTCTTGAAAGTCGTTCACTAATTATATCTCATACTTATTTGTAATATAAATAATATTTTTGTGGCAGTCAATCCCCCAAACAGGTTCTCCTAGCTTAGTGATTTGCAACTCTGCCACAAGCCCTGGAAATCTCGTTCTTTTATTATCTGAAAGATTTAATATAATTATCTAGATAAATGATAACTAATTTCACCTATTAAAAACCTTATTATATTACAGCACGTAAAGCTATGAAGAAAGGGAAATCCCCAGTTATAATTGATAACACCAACATCTGCGCTTGGGAAATGAAGCCATATGCGATAATGGTATGTAATATTGTGCCTTCTTTGTAATTCTTAATAACTGTGGGCTCAAAAAAAACATGTAACCTTGTTGTTATCAAATTAGGGAGGAAATTTGCAATAATCTGTAATGTCTGTAATGTTTTCAAACACCATTTTTCTTCTGCTTGAATTCTTGTTCAACTCCTTGTCCCAATCCTTGAACTGCATTCTCCAACTTGGCAATATTGCAGCTATAATACATTGGGTGGGATTTATGGGTATCTGGAAGGCAATGGATCTTTACGCTATCCAATATAAATCAAGCCTCTCTTTTTTAGGTTACATTTAGCTCTTTTCCTTAAAATTGAGAATGTTCTCAGGAATCATGCAAAGTTTTAAAGGAATGTCGCTTTATGGAGACATTGAAAGTATAGTTCCAGTTTGTGGAATATTTGTTTGTAGGCAACCTGGCAATCAATGCAATCACTTTTTAAAATTCAAATATGAAATTACCTTATATTGAGCCAAATCATTAGCTCATCAGATACTTTCTGATTAGTAGCTGTTCTTTTAAAATACAGATCTTTCTGGCATTCTAAGCTCTTTTAAGGGAGATACCTTAAATATAGATCTTTCTATATTTCTATATAAATGTATATCTTTTTTTAAGGGAGAAACCTAAAATATAGATCTTTCTGGCATTCTAAGCTCTTTTAAGGGAGGGACTTTGTGGAGGCAAAAATATGTCATTTTGATAGTGTTATAGACCATATTTCAGTTTAAAGCAGGTTGTAAGAAATATTATGCTTTCCTTCTGTTGTGTTACCATTGGTGCTAACTTAGCATTCAAATAATTTGAGTGAAATACCAGTTGAAGATGCTTAAGGACATACAGTAAGCATAGTCTAAGCTCCTCTTAGTCTTTCATTTCACTCAATGGCCAACCAGATGCCTGCCAGTGTTCCTTTGCACTTGGTACCTGCCCTCAATGGATTTAGCAATTTCCTTTTCAAAGCCATCCAAATTAATAGCCATCACTGTGTTTTGTGGCAATGAATTCTTATTTTGTGTAAAGCAGTATTTCTTTTTGTCCGTTTAGTGATATTGGTAACTGTTTAAAATTAGGTGCTGCCTGGCACACCAATTAAATAGAATCTCTGTCCCTCTTAGTAAGAAAAATCACTTATGAATGTGATTCTTAAAAAATCTGCTAATTCAAATTTCCACTCATTTTTTATAGTTTTGACAGCACGTACAGTATCAACAGGTAACTTTCAATATTCCTAGCTCACAACTGTGTTTTGAGAGCAATTTACAGATTGCTGCATGTCTAACCAGTTTTGCTTCTTTCCTTAATAAGCGATATTTTAAAGTCCTTGAGGTAACTCAATAGCAATGTTGGATTTTTTTGTTTGCTGTGTTATTTATAATGCATTGATGATGAAAAGTCTTATATAATTAATGATGAGTAGTTAGAAAAATCATAATGAAATTTACAGGAAAAAAACACATTAGGAAAAGCATGAATAGTATAGTCACGCTTGAAAAAATAATTATGAGAAATAGAATAAATAATAGATGTTTATGGGTTACAAAACATATTTTGCTTAAGCAAAATTTCCAACAAAACAATCCCGCTTTCTCTGGCAGAATATAATTTGCTGTATTTTAATAAAATATTTCAAGTATTTTAGTCATTGAAAACAGTGGGAACTTCCCTTGTTTTCAATCCCAGGAATCCAAGGTTAGATGGGATGCTACTCAAAAAGAAAATCCCAACCTACAAAAGAATTGGGCAGATTATTTTATTGTTCTTTTCAAAACGTTAAAAGACTTTTAGGTCATGGAAAGAATTATTCTTTGTAGTTATTTTTTATAGATTACCACTCCGTTGTTAAGTAAGTTAAAGCAAAAAGGATCTTTTAAAAGTCAGTCTTCTATTCAGGTTGCTTTTTGCTGAACCTCTGTCTGCACAGTCTGTTAGGTTGCTGCAAAAAATGCTGCTGCTTAACTCTTGCATGAACAGTAATATTGACATGGGAAAATAAACAATAAAAACTTAATATCTACATGTGTATTCTGAAACTCAACTCAATTCAATCTTACTCAAAAGAACGCACAGAGTTCCGTTGAAGTATATTCAAAACGTACGCGAGAATGCCCACTCTGGCATTCATAGTGATCTCTGTATTTACAGCCTAAGCTCCCAGCAACATTGGAAGTTAATCAGCTGTAGTGTGCCTTGTCTTGCAGCAGAGTTTGCAATCCTGAATGATGTGCTTAGCAGGCTGGCATGCCTAATGCCAATCCATCAAGGCCAATAGCAGTAGGTATGACTAGATTAGTAAATCTGCTGACTTTACTAGCCTGGAAATAAATCCTGATGTATAAGCCGCCAAGATCTAGTTTCTATGTTTGGAACAGCTATAACACATGAGACAATGCCTCTTACAACTAACAACTTTTGTGAGAATGTCCATTTCATTTAGAATTTAGTATTCTCTAAATTATTTCATGGATAGTCCTTTCAGGAAGTGCTGGCTGAAGAAATTTAACTTGAATTAATCATTCAAGAAAAAGAATTAGGGAGCTTTTCTATATGCTCCGGATTCATACCAAATAAAAAATTGTCATTTTAGGCGTTCATAAAATGTGGGAAGGGTACCACTCTTTTTTGATAATTAAATTTTGGATAGTGAAGATTAACATGCTTGAGAAGCAAGTACAACCTACTTAACCAGGTCCGGTGCAACTGTAAGGGCTACGTTCACATAACATGCTGTTTTTAACTTTATTTTTTGGTGGCTTAATGTGTGGCATTCAGTTTATTAATCAGTGTATTGGGTTTATTCAGTAATCAGGTTAAATGTGTTGTGCAAACTCAAACCTTTGATATTTTTTTCTCATGATAGAGAAAAATATGGAAAAACACTGCTTAATAGATTAAAACATAATATTTTTTAAAAATGTAACATAATAATTTGTTTTTCTTTAATCAGGCACTTGAAAACAGATATGAAGTTATATTTCGGGAGCCAGATACACGTTGGAAGTTCCATGTTCGGGAATTAGCTAGGTACATTTTACAACCAAATTTAGAAAAACCAGGCAACATTGTTGAAATCATTGATTGATTTGAATCCTGATTTTGGCAAGAGGCTTGTCCTGAGAAACAGCCATGTAGGAAAGTTGGCTTCTACTAGTCTAGTTGGAGATCTCTAAATAATCATTCTGCTTATGTATCACAGTAGTGTAGTTTCTTGGATACGTTGCAAAAATTGTGACCTTGAAACTACAATGAAAACAGATTGCCACGTAGGTACTATATCTCATGACTCAGAAATGAAGTATATATCCCATTTTAAACATAATTTTCAGTGTTTGAAAATATCTTGTAAATATAGCGATCTGCAAATAGCAAACATTTGTATGTAAAGATAAACCTTCAGCAATAATTAATTAAAAACATGGGATTTGAAAAATAAGAAATCTTGGAAAAACTAAACGTTATTTTTAAATTGATAATTATTTGGCATGATTTCTGAAGAAGTATGATCTTCTTGTTAATGTTAATCTCTGTGTTAATCTCCTAAAAGTGAGAAAGTTAGGAGCAAAAAAGCTTCAGTTGAGAAAGCATGAATTTTATTTCTTCTGTGTCAAAAGTTATCTCACACAAAGCACATCAGGAACTTTATATTCATAGATTTGGAAGGGACTATTTAGGCCACTGAATTCAACCCTCTGCTCAGGGCAGGAATCTAAATTAAAACATTACAATCCAATAGTTCCTATCTGGTGAAGCAAATCACATCACTTCTCTTGGCAATTGGTTCCATTGCTGAACAATTCTTACTACCTGGAATTTTTGCGCAAGATTCATCTGAAATTGCCTTTGTATAATTTAAATCCATTATCTTCTATCCTATAAAATGAACAAGAATGTTTCCCCCCCCAAAACATGTTTTTATTTGGGGTTCTTTTCTATAGCCAATCATCAGTTGTTTTTTTAAAATTAGAATAACAAAAAATGTTCTGAACACTAGTGTTAAAGTTCATTCAGATAGTCTTGATACCTTTCTTCCTTTCTTCAGTAGATCAATTTTGGATCTGCTTGTACTTAACATACTAAATTGCTTGATGTAACAACTGGTCCTTTTCCTTCCCTCTAGTCCAAAGGTGTCAAACTAGCAGCTTGTGGGCTGGCTGCATCACACACAGGCCACACCCACCCCAGTTCTGTGAAGGAGGAAAATGTTGCGAAACGTCACGTGATGGCAACGTGACACGGCGAGTTTGACACCCGTGCTCTAGTCAGTATCCCATAGTTACTAAAAATACAATTCAGTCTTTAACGTGGAGCCTTTTTCTTTCTTCTGTGATTCTGGGGATTACTCAGTGGCCAGTTTGATCACATAGGTGTTGGATGTAGTTGAGCTCAATATTAGAGGGAATCCATTGGTGTCTTAATCAGTATATAATCATATCTCAACCATACCCATATATGCATTTAATGGACTAATCCTTTACTGGAAGGAAATTTGCCTTCTGAATCTATATGCATCAGGTTCTAGATTTTTTTTCTCAAAACCACATACAAGGAAAACTAATGCATGGATTGGGGCAATTAATATTCTCATTCTTTCCTTGACATATTTTTACATTTATTTGATAGACGTAATCATCATGGTGTTCCATTTGAGAAAATACGACGGATGAAAGATGAATACGAGCATGATGTTACCTTCCATAGAGTGCTTCATTCTGAAGAACCAGCCAGATACTGCAATTCTGGACGTTATTCTCGTTTGAATTCAGCTTTTTCCAACAACAGAATGAATAGGTCATGAAATTGAAGGATTTTAATGGGAGACCTAGTGGGAGATTTTAGTGGGATTTTATAGATTTTATCAATTTGTATTTTGTTTTACATTCTTAGAAATTTTCTATTTTTCTACTGAACTAAAGTAGGTTTTAACCTATTTAAACATGATGTTCCATAATTCTTGCAGATTTTTAAGAAAATTATAGAAGAAATGATTTAAGCATAATCATCTCGTTGCTTTTTCACATTTTTAGTTTATTATTTTCTGCAACCATTTTCATACTAGGCTTTATATTCACACAAAAATTACAGGGTGGCACCTATTTTGGTCTACATTTGTCAGCCAAATACCATGTTGACTGTTGGCATTAAAATGCTAACTATGATATATGAGATACCATTTTCATACATTAAGAAAAGCAATTCTGTCGTGGCAGCAGCCATAAATGTGTTTGATTTCTCACTAAGGCCAAAAATAGGACACTAATCCAGTGGCAAAAATCTTTTCTATTTGTGCCTTTACCAATGTCCAAGTCTGACTGTTCAGTGTATCAGAAGCCTGAGCCTTCAAGAGAACCAGAACCAAGCATTTTATGAATGGGTAGGGGCGAAGCTTTTGAGCTGCAGGATAAGTAAACCTGAAGCTGCTCCCAAAACCAGTATCGATTTGTGAAATCCTCAGAATGATCTTGTTTCTTAAGTCCCAGTTTCTGTGTTCCAGATTCTAAGTTTTTAAAATGTGTATCCATAGTACATAGCTGCTTTTACTTTTCTGATTTTTGATTTTCTCTTTAAAAAATCCTATTCAGTGTATTGTTCAAAGAGATAAGGTGCTTCATTAGATCCCTATTTTTAATTTTCTTTGGTATTACACTGATGCATTTTTTTATTATTATTACTAGGCTGGACAGAGTAATCAGCCTGAAAAAATTCCTAGTTCTGATGGATTTTATATATCTGGTAGTAATTTGCTAACAACAGTACAGAGCAAAAGCACAGCCTCAATTTTTTATTTTTACTCTACAAAAATGGTAATTTTGTAGAATTTGGTCTTTATGAAACAAGCAAGATGCACCTCAACTTTCCTATTAAGTAATAAATACTTAGATGAGTCAGAAACCATAAATGTTAAAATTAGATACTGACTAAAACAAAAATATTAAAATTATTAGGTATTTTTATTGAAATAAGTTTTTTCTTCTGAAAAGTTTAAACTTTTTCACTTTATAGCAAAAACTGGATTATTTTCTCTTGATCTGGTTTCTATTCATTCTTTAAAAATTAGCCAGAACATTCTATTTTTAAAAAAATGTTCATTGCATTTTAGGGAGACTAATTTAGCAATAGGCTCCACTTTTAAGCACCCCAAGCCAATGAAATTTGTGAAGCATATCAAACAATTGAGATATAATTAAATATGCCAGGAATTCAACATATTGTTTGCAATGCATTTAACTCTTTTATCATGGATATTATGTAGTTTTATTATGAAATTTTGGCTACTTTATACAAACATATAAATACAATGATTATTGTATTTATACTTGAAAACTGCTTACTGTAATAGTTTTCTAATGGTGTATAAAGATAAAGTAGTGTTCAGGGACATTTGTCATTATGATTTAGAGATCATTGTAATAATACTATAGTATCTTTTTGCAGAACTCAGTTCCTAGCAACATATATTTGTTTCCCTAATGTTAGTGGAAGGATTCCTGAAAATATTTTTGAAATAAGTTATAGATCAAGTGATATCATTCTCATTTGTAAATATTAAAGGATGAGGGATCAATTTTTTTTCTTCCTCTTTAGGGAAGAGGATAATTTGATGCTATTTTAATATTCAAATTTGATAAAACAACACGGGCCTATTCATAAAATTTTGGGCACTAGTCCCTTTGACAATCTCTGATACATATAACACTGTTTAGAATAGCCACTTATAGAACATCTTTAGGAAAGAAAAACAAGAAAAATCCTTTTGTGCAACCCTTTTATGTATTCTTCTGTTAAGCCGTTTGTTCAAAAACTAACTTTGATATAAGATGCATTGAATATGTGGAAAACTTTAAATTTGAGATAAAAATTTGAAACTCATAACTCTGGCTTACATATCAGGAATTTGCAAGTTATTCTTACTAAAGTGTCTTAAAATGCTTGTTTTGAGCTAAAATGTGTAATAAACAAATCTAAACAAACATTTACAATGTTCAGTTTTAAAAGGTAATTCACACATTAAATACCAACTATATTAACAGTGACATTATTTTCTTTGCCTCTGTAACATTTCCTACATAATAATGAACTGTTAAGTTGTTTTCCTTTGTAGGAATTAATTTTCTTTGGTATTACCCTGATACATTTTTTTATTATTATTACTAGGCTGGACAGAGTAATCAGCCTGAAAAAAAACTGCATCATCGTGTGCTGGATATCACATGTTCAGTGTCACCCATAGATACAATTCCTTGCTCTTCTGAAAAATTATTTAAGAGGGCTTGGGTATTTATCATTGCAAGTTCCTCATCAGCAACAAAATTGCTTTCAGGAGCAAAATCGGCCCCATTTAAGTTTAGCAGCGGATGTTTGTTATTTTTACTTTCAGTTTTTTTAATTGTTTTGCTCTGGGCACAAGTGCTTCGAGGGGGCTGAAATGCTTTTTTTAGAGATGGTGAAATAAATGCACAGATTGGCTTCACAGGTGGGGGGGAAGGGACTTGACTGAGCAGATCCATTGCCTTACGCTTCTTATAGTTCTTTGGAGTTTCTTGAAAATCTGGTGTCACTTTTGCAGATCCAAGAGAAAAAGATGGTTTTATGTCTGATTTTCCAATGGTCAAAGGACTTTGATGTCTTAGTTCACTGTTGGGAACTGTAATCTTAAAAAGACAACAAAAAATCAGTTGTTTATGCTACTTTTACTCACTAAGAACATTTGAACTAAATAATGCCTTTCTCTTTAGATATGCATGCTTTTAAAATAACTTCCTTCAATCTTAGGAAATGTCTCTCCCAGATATTTAAATGATCAGTAGAAGACAGCAATCCTGGCCTATAGAATTCTCAGCAGTGACTATATAGGATTACAAAATGCCCTAAAATATTTTAATTGAAATTCTTGACAGGAAATCCAATGAACGTAGAATAACCTACTTTTGAACAGCATTTATAAAATTGTTCTTTTGATACAACTTACTGCTTGTTTATTTCCTGCATCAGATTTCCAGGGAGGATCCAAGCCACATTCGTTAGATAAATTACGTAACTGCAAGGGATCTAATTTTAGCAAATTCATGACTTTGCATTGTGCATCTTTGCTAAAGGAGCGATCGTTCTACAAGACAAAAATAATATTTTTGTATTGTAACTATATTCCGGTAGAATATGGATAACATTAAATTATTTAATTCTGTATGGCTATCCACTTGACATACAACTCTGGGGAGTGAACAGCAACTTAAAAACAAAACAAAAACTGAAATAACACATATTTCAGGTGTATCAATACATGTTTTCTGAGATTATTTGAAGTATGCAACTAATACCTTATTTTTGAATGTCATGAGTTGCCAAAAGAACATATTTTGATTTTTTAAATAATAAAATATATAAAGGTAGTCCTCAATGGCAATTGGGACTGGAATTTCAGTTGCTAAATGCTGTAGCTTTAAAGCATCACAGCATGTGACCTCGTTGCTTAGTGACACAATTTCCAGCACTTAGAATTGCTATTATTAATCACATCAATACGGTCTTTTAAGTGAGGACCTCACATGGTCACCATTTGCGAACTCCTTTTGGCTTTCCCATAGTTTTTACTTGTGAGAAACTGACAAGGTGGTTGCTATTGGTGATCAGATGACTGTGGGACACTGCAACACTGATATTGTGGGCATTAAGCACCTAGATGTGACCACAAGTACACTACAACCAACAAAGACAAGGATCAGTCATAACTACCACTTGTTCAGCACTGTCAGAAGTTGAAACAGTTGCTGAACAAATGATTGTTAAATGAAGACTATCTGCAAGACTGCAGCATTTAGATTCATTTCCACAAAGGGGTTTTGGGAATGTGGAAGGTTGTAGAAAAAAAATGATGTAGACACTTACTGAATAAATTGTGGAATGCTGTGTTTTAATCTGCATCAAAAAAAAGTAATGTGTGCACTGTGTGTACTTAACTGCTCTTTAGAAATAAGTAACTTTACCTCAATGGTATTTTTAAATTCTTTGAATATTTCTTGGAGATGGTTTTCCTTTGGGTTTGAAGAAAATGCAGAAAGCTCTGCAGCAAATAGGGTGGGAATATCTGATTTGAACTCAGGTCGCCACTGAAGATTGATTGCAGAGATCAATACAGATGGAATGATTATATCTTCAATAGCAAACTGCTTGAGATCTGTACAAATCTGGATTGCTATTATATTATGATGTTCATCTGACAAATATACCAATGTAGAAAAACCTATGTAAAAATGAAACATACAACTTGTTGAGTTTAATGTTAAAATTTACATATTGGCCAAGTTGAAGTTCAAAATAAAAAAATCCTCTACTTCCAGCTACCGCTGATATAAAATTATAATCTAGTTGCAGTAGGAATGCAAGGGAAAAAAGAGTGATCAACAAGTCCTGTGATGCTTTCCCTTTCCCCTATTGCATTCTGCCATCACTACCCAGTAATCCTACTGACCTTTCCTTTAACTTAGCTGTTCATTAAGGATCACCCAGTTTGTTGGGCTGAAAAAGCAAATTGTTTCTGCCTGTTACTCCCAAATCCATCAAATTAGTATTTTTTAATTTCTACAAAATTGAAAGGTCAGTACCACAACTCCCGCTAAAGAAAAGCGAATACAATTTAAACAATTGTGAAAAGCAATACAATAACAAACACCAGAAATCTAGAAAGTAACCCCATTCTTTTTTTATGCATAACACTACTATGGCTTGAATTTTCAGCTGTTATGAAACCCAATTTAAAGGTCCATGGAATATCACACATTTTCTTAGATAGAGCTTACTATAGTCAAAGTAGAAGGGAAAATATTAAAAACCAGCAGTTTCCTGATACACCATTAGAATATTAGGATTTGTAAATAGAAATCCTTGGTTTATATTGATGCAGGTCCATGATCACATTAAAATTTTAATTGATTGGTTTATATGGTGCCTCTGATTTCTGTTCATAACTAGATCTAGACAGTTTAAATTTGCAATAAATATATATTGCAATTAATTTAAACTTTAAAAGCCCAGTGATTTTTCACCATATATTACATAAACAAACTAAGGTAGAATGTATCCATTTTATCCAGGTGACGGGGTGGGTTATTTCATCACTTATGTGAAACTTCAACAAAGAAAATTTACAACTTCTACATTTCAGTCTGGGAGAAAAAAAATGACTTTAAAGATACCAATTTGGAACTTACATATAATTACTTATACCTAAGTAATGTGTGATTACAATATGTAACATACCTGTTTTTTTTGTCAAGCAAACTATATATCCCACCAAATCCACTTCAGAACAAGCTGGTCGGAAGGAGGGCTCCATTAGTTTACCATATACCAGACATTCCCTTGGTCTGTAAACTTGTAATAGACTTTCTTGAGAAACCTAATAGCATTATGGATAATAACATTATGAAAATTGCGTAAAACCTATAACTTAAGTAGCTCAGTTTAAGTCTTAAAGAACACTTACTGGCAGTTGTAGATACTGGGTTTTCTTGGTAGCTGTTAACTGTATATTGTTGGTTTTCAACTTGCCTTTGGAGTGAGATGCAGATAACTGAAAAATTCTATATCGTCCTCCTTCCTTTAAGAGGCTACAAACATGTGAGGGTGGATGCCAGATGCTCAGTATAACTTCTAAGATTAGAATTAAAAATACAGATTGTATTTTGACAACAACATGGTGCATCTTTAAAAATCTTGCTGGCCATTGATCATACACATAGTCCTTAACTTAAAACCATTTGTTTAACAACCATTCAAAGTTATAATGGCATTCAAAAAAAGTGATTGATGACCAGTCCTTGCCCAACTATCAGTGTCTTCATGGTCATGTGATCAATATATGCCAGCTTGACAACTGGCATATATTAATGACAGCTGCAGCATCCCAGAGTCACACAATTTCAATTTCTGATCTTTTTAGCTGGCTTCTGACAAGCAGTCATTGGGAAAAGCCAGATTTGCTCAATGACCGTGTGATTCAATAAATAACTGTGGCAAAAAAAGTCATAAAATCAAGTGTGTCTTGTGTAGTAATGGAAGTTCTCGTCCCAATTGAGGTCACCAAGTCAAGGCCTCCCTATATTTTATTCTTAATAAACAAAAAGTACACATAATATACATATCTGTGCTACAGATCTTAATTAAATTTACTTTTAGAAATGTTACTATTTGCATAGTGCTACAGTTAAATAATACATCAAGAGGTGACATACAATCAATTCAAATAAACAGGTTATATGAATAAAGCATTCGGGAATACATCAGAAACATGTTTCTAATCCACCATATTTATGTTATATAACAAATGTGGCAAATCCTTTGCACTGCTTATTCCTTTTCCTTTTAGTATTAAACTGACAACGGGCCACACATTTTATAGGTTATGTAATTTTAGTATAGTTAGACCATGTATAACTCAGACTGGATTTTATCATAGATTTTAGTTGTTATTTATTATTTTATAGTAGAATTTTTAGTTGTATACTTACTGAGTGTTTTTATTTGTTCTGGTCTCTAGTCTATGACTGTAATAAACTAAATTGAATTGAATAAAGCATTGCTTAGGTACTATATTATTACATATATTTACGGTCAGTATACCTTTCACAGTGGATTAAGATTATATTTACCTTTTGAGTTTTCTTTTGTCCCATAACCTACAATTCGTAGTTTGATTATGTTGGATACATCCCTTCTGCAGGAGCTGTTTTTCTCTTGCTCAACAGATTCCACAGCTTTCCTGAATTCTGCCTCTATCTGGGCTTGCCGTTTATCACTGACCATCTGTCTGTGACTATTCAAGGCTTTTAATTGCTCTTCATTGAAAAAACCCTGCAATAAACAGTGGTAAAACTGAAATAGCTACAGAGATCTTAACAAAAGGGAAACATAAAATAAGCCCCATTTCTATTATAACATGGAATATTAAATATATGAACATGTTTGGCTATCAAATGTATTTTTTCCAGTTAAATCCTATACATATCTATTTAGATATAGGTAGAACCCGAATCAAAAACAGTTATTCACCCATCAGTTTCAATTTCCTATTCAGTGAAAGAATCCAGGTTAAAGTATCCTTGGGAGTAATAATCACTACTACTTTCAGCGTCATTGTGCATGGGCAACACTAAAATGTCCAAAAAGCGCTTTCTATTCTCATAATTCAAAAGTAGTTTTTCAAATAGCCCTCTTGATGTGAAAAAGGGACTATTTAGCCTTCTTTTCCAATTAACTTGCCTTTCTATTTTTTTCACTTTCCTATTGTAACCAATTCATGTTTATCTTCTGTTTTTAAAAACACAAAGAGTAAAGTGGTCATGTCATAAATTCTTGTTAATTTTTTTATTTTATAATGTTTATATATATAGATTTTGAACTTTTTGTAGAAAATGTTTTAGAATCTGATACACAGCACATTTTAAATTCTACTTGGTCTACCAGCCCTATATTCTCGAACAGGACAGGACAGGGACAGGCAAAGAGCCAGATATGGCCCACTGGACGTAAAACAGCAAGGTCTATTCTTGAAGTATGACTGATTTACACAAATAGAATTTCCAAAAACCATTGTTACTACTGTATCACTTACTTATTAAACTAATTATATTGCCAGCTATTTAAGTCTCTTACTAGATTACTTTGAAACCATACAGACTGATAGCCACAGATATTAAAACCCAAATCATCAAAATATAGTAACCTGTTTAAAAAAAACAACCCATAATTTGGAGACATTTTAAAAACCTAACAAAGAGATAAATTACCTGAACTCAGTAAAACTCTAACTCTAAATCCTGGAGCTATAGAGAAAAACCAAGCCCAAGTCACTACAATGTGTAATCCAAAGCCTATGAAACTTTAAAGATAATACCAATATTTTGTACAGAATTTAATGAATCTTACATTAATCAAGTACTAATATTCTATCCAATCACGGTTACAAGAACAGAGACCTAAATTTGTCATGAGCATTGAATTGATACAATCAAGCTCATACATGTATGGTTGAACTTAAATGGCTACTTCAAACAACGAATCTAAGCCCCCAAACATTTTGGTGTAGCAAATGAACTTAGTTATACACTTGTCCTCATTAAATTTTCCAATTTATAAGAATGGTTGAAATGTAGATTCTTTAAAATATTAGGTGAATTTTTTCTCAATATCACCATCTCTTTTTTTTGGGGGGGGGGGGGGAGTTAATTGTGTGTTCCTGCTTCCCCCCACCTGTGCCTCCTTTGTTTATCCCCTTTACTTATTGTGGTTTTTTTAAACTGGAGACCTCTGGCAAAAAGGCAAAAATTCGTAGAATGACTATTTCTAGCATTGTTTAAAAAAACTTACCTCCATGTAAGACGGATCAGCAGAATTAATAATTGCTTCGTAAAGCTCTGCACCATCTAGTAGACCACGTATCTGTTGCCTTGTTAGAGCATGGGATCGCAGTATTCTTTTGCCGTTATCTGTTTTAAAAATTAATGAGATAAAATTAACATGTCTCAAATACCTACTGCTGTGAATTCTCAGTTAACAGAAATCAAACAGAACTGAACATAACGTGACTGGTAAGCTTTTGAAAGAAAATTGTAACGTATCATGACAGGTTACAAAGGATATGCCAGCAATTAATTTAAAATTACCATTCCAAATAACATTTTTGTTTTTTCTAAAAGCAATAAAAATATATTTAATGTCTTGTGTTTATGACATCATTTAAAAAGACACCCAAACAAGTACCAGACAGGATCACCCTATTTTTAAAAATACTATTTAAATATCAAGAATTGGCAGGAAGTGTTCCAATTTTGAATATAGCAACACAACTGAGAACATTCTCTCCACTATCTTTTAAACCTTCCATTAGCCATCCCTAACTATTGCCGGTAACTCTTGATATCAGTTCAGTCAAAGCAACAAGCTATCTTCTTTAGCAGATGGCTACCGCTCAAACAAGGAAGAAGTCGGATGGCCCACTCCAAACTCAAGGGTTCACTCCACCTGTGGCTCACTCTTTCTCCCTGCAAAAACAGAAACTCTGACCACCTAATTTGTATCCCATAAACCTATGTTATTTAGTACTTCATCTCATCAGAAGGCTGATAACATATTTCTGCATCAAAATCAATTTACAACTTCAGTAGCATAGTTTTCAATCTAATTTGAAATAATAACACCATTATGTTGGCAGATTACTGTGTTCATAAACACAGTAGTAAACCCAATCAAGCACAGCTGTAAACCCTATCTATGGAAGCTTGGTTTGAAAACTCCATACAGCAGGAACGAAGATAGTGTGCTTTAAGAGGCTTATAATAGAAAATGATCCCTTCTGATATTGCTTCATATTTTATCATAGATAGGACAATCTGCAGATCATTTATTGAATGTATGGTGTCGATTTTTATTTAAGCAATCGGGTATATAGGGTGTGATCTGTCAATGTTCTAAACTAGGCATAAATTAATTAATGCAATGAATTGTAAATCTGGTTTATAGTTAGGACAGAATTATTATTTTGGAGTGAGAAGTACTCAGAGGAAACCATTTCTAAAAGAGAAACCTTAACATTCATTCTTCCAGTTACGTAACTTCCAGTTATGTAACTGGAAGAATTACTTTCTTAAAATCTGATACTTTTTAAACTATTAATACCATTTAAACATTATTGAATCAGTAATATTACTTTATAATATTCAGACACGTACTATATGTGAGATATATTTCTATACTTGAGAAATGCAAATTAGGAAGGCGGGGCTGATGTCACGCCAATGCGACGTGTCTCATGGGCGCTCCGTGAGACCAGCAAATCCAAGCTGCTGGGGGTCCAAAACGGACCTAAATTGCCTAGTAGGGGCGATGAATGTAAGGAGCACAATTTGTAGATCACGGGGAGTCCGCAATCTCCCTGAGTGATCTGGATAAGGCTCCTTAACTTGTCAGCTGGAAGGTGGGCATTGCATGCCGCTCCAAAGCTGGGACAACCACTGGAAAGAAAAAAGACATAGAAGGACGGTGTGATCAATCTGGGTGAGCCCTCTGGACAACAATTGAGAAAAAGTGAGACAAAAAGGGGAGGTGGAACTGTTTTCTTTTTCCACCTCCAGAAGAAAGCAGCAAGGAAAGCTTTAATAGCTACTACCTAGAACAGAAAATTGATTAAAGGACTTGCTGGAAGAGTATATTCAGAAAACTGGACTGAGTATTTAAATGTAATATTTTTAAACCTTCAAACCAGAAAATTTCGCATCTTACAAACTGTATGGAACTTTTTGTTTTCCTTTTTCTTTTTTGCTACAACACAAAGTTTATTTTAAAACCTGCATTGGGATAGAGAGCACAGAGGAGGGAGAAAGGGAGAAGCAGACCAACAGTGCCACCTATAGGCAAGCGAAAAAGGAAATATAACCTTGAAAACCTGAGAATATGTTGATAAATTGTTTTGACTGAAGAATTAAGACAGAGAGCGAAACACTGAGACTTTTTGTTCTTTAAACAGTGCAGCTTTTGGAACTCAATAAATGAAACAGACAAACTAAAATAGAAACTGAATAGCAAAATAATTCACTTTCTTTCTGATTCTTTTGCCTCTTGCCTTTTGTTTTCACCCTTTTTTTGGGGGTGGCTCTGTGAACTCTGTTTTTGGATATAGAACAGCTGGTGGCTGAACTCTCAGGTTTGGTGGGCCTATCTGGATATAATTTAATACTTTATTGATCTTTTACTCCTTGGAGAAAATGGATTAGGGTTTGGAGAACCTGAAGATAAAAGAAAGGACTTAAAGGTTGACATTATCGGGATTTGGATTACAGTTTATATTTTTTTCTCCTTTTTGACACTTACATTTTCCCCCTGGATATAATGGAATTACATTGTTTACTCTTGGTGGATTACAATTAATTATTTAAAATGAAGACAACAATGTCTGCACCATCTTCAGCTCCGCTATCTACAACCTCCAGCCCAGTGGGTCAGAGGTCGCTGGAAGCCATGTTACAACAGGAGAAAACAAATGTAATGTAAGCAGAAATAAAAACTGATACAAGCCCTCCACAAGGATATGAAGTGTGGGATTAGAGAAAGTAGAAGGAAAAATAGAGAACCTTCAACAAATGATAGCGACAAATGAGCAACGCATACAAAAAGTCAAAGAGAAAGCTGAATGAACAGAAAAAAGAGTGGGAGAGGTCAACTATAGATTTACATTAGCAGACAAAAATAAAGAAAGAACAATAATTTTATTAGAGATGGATAAGGCAGACTATTACCTGAGATTTCAGAATATGGAAGAAAAGGGAGAAAACTTAGTGGAGATAATGGCAGAGCCTAGGTGGCGCAGTGGTTAGAGTGTTGAACTGCAGGCCACTTCTGCTGATTCAATCTAGCGGTTCAAATCCC
>JANHFL010003483.1:226943-277541 GCA_032468155.1 Oxyrhabdium leporinum | reverse complement strand
AAGGATGTCAAAGCAGGTTAGACTGAAAGAAATAAAGATTTGTGTGAGGAAGATGTTTTTACACACACACACACACACACACAAACAAAAACAAAAACCATGATTATTTGATCCACAAGAATAGATACTAACTTTGTTTCAGGGGTTTTTATTAGAGAATCTGAAAGTTGTATCTCAGAACAATTACATAATTATCTCCATATGCCATTTTTAGGAATATTTTGAATCAGTTTGTACACGCATATACAACATGATCAGTACTGAGTATTACTGAAATCAGTTATCTGATTTTGTTCTAAACTACCCGTTTCCCGTAGTCTTGCTTATGTTGGTAACATGGAGACATCCAAGCAGAAGATTGACGTGCACTGTTCTGCATTGTAACTACATTGTAACTACTCAAAGTGGGCTTTGAGATCGTGCACATTAATACTGTAGCAAATTATTTGGATATCTAACAGACATAAAAAGGATCATTTCCTCATATGAAAGTCTGAAAATCTGCATAAATATAGTGTGTAAAATTAAATTAACACAGTATTTTTTTCAACTCGACTTGTAAGAATGCCCACATAATTCATATACATAAATATATATATATATATATGTTTTGTTGTGAGGAAACCTGGTTACCCAAATATGGGAGGAAGCTAATCCACATAGATCTATACCAGTCTCTCTTAATTTTAAAAATATCAGTACAATTATAACAAACATATATATATATATATATATTATTTATACTGATATTTTGTTAATCAGATATTCTGTTTTGTACATTGATTCTGTATTTATTTACCAGTAAGAGAATGACTGTGTGGCCACTGGTCAGAACTGGAGGTTGTTACCACATGCAAGCAGAGGTTTTGTTTACTACTGTCAATGTTGCTACAGGAATGTGAATTTTCCACATGATTTTGACTGAATCAGTATAAATACTTTACATTATCACAGTTAGAACACCCTCCCCCCAAAATCTATTTAAATTTTAGAACACAAAAACAGTAGTATTTGACAAGTAGTGACAAGTTAATTGAAATGCAACCTTTAGGTAGTCTGTAAACTCTAGTTAGAGTGCCTAAAATACAATTCCTTCATTATTAATTTTTTAACTACAGCATCATAGATCAATATGGCACAGGAACAGTCTTTTGCTACCTTGCAATCCTTTCAACAGGATTTTACAAAAAATACCACTTCTAATTCAGACGTATCCAGCCCAGCATGGCACTTGCTGATGATGAAATTCTGAACACAGAAATAACCTGCACAGCTTTAATAATGAACGTTTATCTATTCTACAAAGTTTATAGATGGGAGTTTCCCAATATCGTATACTGATATAAGTTATACCTTTACGGAGCCTGTTTCTATCCAGCCAAAATGGCTTTATACATTGTCAAGGTTTATAGAGTATAAAATATTTTTAGAGGGGAAAAAACCCACAGATACAGACAAAGGGATAGGATATCCTCTAAAACAGCCCTAGTAGGACTGGGCATAACAAATGTCCATAGAATGCAGATCCATGATTGTAAGGAAAACATGAAGAACTACAGGACAGAGGGGGAACAGAATGGGAAACAAACATCTGGAAAAGATGGACTCCCCATGGCAACACTTCATTTGGTAATACTTTAGTCCAAGCAGTCCTCAGGGCAAAATCAAAATTTCATAGAAAGATAGCCACTCACGCTATCAAATGTATTGCAAGGCAGGGTTCTTTTGGAGGGGAGGGGAAAATCTTACGAAATATTCTTCAGAGGTTCTTGTTTCAGGAGGCGGATTAATTCTGGGAAATTATAGTAGAGTTGTTGGTCTTTCCAAAGTCAAGGAAGCCCAGGCAAAAAATAATATAAAATACAAAGGCAAGTCAAACAAGACTAAACATTTCAAGAACAGAAACAGGCGTTGCGTTTATAATTCAGATAAAGACAACCATCGTATTAAGGGCAGTGCTCTTGGATTTTAAAATCAGTCGCTTTCTTCTGAGAAGGAGAGTCTCATCTGGAAAAATAAAGTACAGTATTCCCCCCTCCACCCCCGCCCCCAAAATCCAAGCTCTTCAGCAGAGATTTGCTACCTGACACTAAGCAGAAGAGATCCCATCTTCCAATATCATTGCAAAGACACTCTATATCTCAGACGGCCTTAGATTTCAGTTTGTGCATTGAAGCTTTATACCACTGTTGCAGGCCTGCGGTCCATCTCTGCCTCTAGCTTCACCATCTGCTGCATCTCCTTGGCCTGCAAAGCAGGAGAATTGGGCTGTTAGCAATGACTGTGTGTGGAGAGGAATGAGAGAATACATCTGAGTCTACTGCAGGTTCTTGGAGCTGTAATTCTGTGTTATGGAGGGAGGGTTGTGACAAAAAGGACCAACGTTCAGAATCATCCCACGAAGCAAAGGGGAAACGTAAGGAAGCCCTACAATATTCTGTGGTGCTTCCTGCAGCTTCGGAATGGGCAAAGAGATACTGAACAAATCAAGTCTAAAGTATTTATTTATACTAGGCAAATATAATTCTTCATCGATCAAATACAAACCTAAGTATTTAGGGCAGACGCTATTAATATGGTTCTTTTTGGAGAACATCCCCTTATATTTTTATGACAAATGAATCCCATTTCAAGTCAAAATATAATCGAAAAAGCCCAATCTGGAGCACAATCTGGAGCACAAGAAGCTCCAGCCTCCTTTCAAATACTGACCAATATGGTATCATTCAACTTATTTTTTTTTCCAAGCGAATTCAGAGATCCTCCAACTAAAAGCCATTCAATGACCAAGTAAACTGACCAAGTAAACCAGGGCTTCAGAAACTGTTTGAAGATGGAGTTACTTGTGGGCATGATTTTCAGCACGTTATATAGAATAGAGATGGAAAGGGCACTCAATGGTTTAGCATGCGAAAGTATTATTTAATGGCGGTCCAAATTAAAGCGAACACATTAGGCAGGATCCAAGCATCACTTCTCTGCAGTGGGCAGCCCAGTTATGCTATGATGCTGCCAGATACACTTTACAGCAGGGGTGTCAAACTCGTGGCCCACGGCCCAGATGCATCATGGGCTGGCCACCCCCATCCCCATTTTAGCAAAGGGGAAAAAAGTTGTGATACGTCACATGACAATGCAACGTTGCGAGTTTGACATCCCTGTTTTACAGGTTCTGATGGTCCACAGTCTCATGACATCATCACGAGAAGTCACATTAACTTGTGGACCCAACTGGCCACTGCCTTTGTCAAGATGGCAAAGTTGAGCAAGCAGTGAAAGTGTTCCACCCTTGCCAGAATGATCCATGCATTTCTCCTAGGTTCAGCTATCTGAATACAGGTAGTCCTCGACTTACAACAGTTCGGATAGTGACTGTTCAAAGTTACAATGGCACTGAAAAATTGTCTTAGGACCGTTTTTCAGTTACTTTTCCAGCATCCCCATGATCATGTGATCAAAATTCAGATGTTAGGCAACTGGTTCATCGCCGTGACCTTTGCTGTGTCCCAGGATCCCGCGATCAACCTTTTGGACAAGCAAAGTCAATGGGGGAACCAGATTCACTTAAGAACCAGGCTACTAACTTATTAACTGCAGTGATTCACTTAACAACTGTGGCAAGAAAAGTTGTAAAACGGGGCAAAACTCATTTAACAAATGTCTCACTTAACGATAGAAATTTCAGGCCCAAATGTGGTCGTAGCTCGAGGAACTACCTGTATTTGTTTCGAACCTCTCTGTCTATGCCCAAGTCCAATAGCAAGTTTTATTTTCCTTTTTTTGTGTTCAGGAAAGTTGCTTCGCTATTTTCCCCATACCCTTTTCCCTTTTGCCAGCAGACCTCACGGTTTTGATCTCCTTTCAGAAAATGATCAGTAGATCCAAAACAAGTTTGGTACGGTTCCAAATGAGCTGGGCTCTTGGTAACACTTCTCTATCAGAAACATTATTTTTGAGAAGGAGTGTAGGACTTCTTATACCTACCAACACACTTTGGAATTGACTGTGCTACAATCTATTTTTTCAAGTATCACAAAGATCTATTTTTTAGTTGGAAAGAATGCGTTAATGGTTTAGTCCACTAACTTGATTTCTGGAAAAGCACAAACTGGACTGTCTTATGCTGTCTTTTTTTCACAAATGTTTCCTGTTTATTGTACTAATAATGTTAATAATAACCTTAATAAAATTAATAATGGTGATGTTTCCTGCCAGCCTCGAAACTATTTCAGTCACATGATGTATCTGGTAGCATGTTTTTCATGAACAATTGACAATGCCTGTGAATTAAGTCTCCATATTACAATGATTTTCACTTTGTTTGGTTTATCTGTTCATCCCTATTGTCTAAACCAGACTGATCTGATTTGAAAAACAGGAGCTCCTCCTGTACTTCTTGGAGCCCTATTGTTAAGACAAGTTGCACACTGTTTTAAACAATGGTCCCGTCCCCGTCCCCCCAAAAAAGGGACAATTGCTACTTATATAAATCATTTATAATTTGATCACATGCTTCAGATACAATAAAAAAATATGCTGGAAATAATGACAACAAAGAGAAATCTCAACGGGGTAAGTGTTTTTATACCAATGTTACAACATTCACTAGTGCTGGGCATACAAAATGGAAATCAATAATTTATTTTTGGACCTTTCAAGTTAGCATTGACTCCTGGTTCCTATAGTTTTCTTGGCAAAGTTTTTTCAGAAGTGGTTTGCCCTTGCCTCCTTCCTAGGGCTGAGAGAGAGAGAGAGAGAGAGAAAGAGAGACTGACTGGCCCAAGGTTAACCAGCTGGCTTTGTGTTAAGATGGGAGTAAAACTCATGGGTCTCCCAATTTGTAGCTTGGGACTGCTGCACCGAACTGGCACTACAATGTTCTATTTATGAGTCTGAATGAGTTTCAGGCTTCCAAAAATAGCACTGTCTGCTAGGTCTAAATCAAAAGTTGCCCATTTTGGCCTGGAGCCACATCAGATGTGAAATATGGAAAACTGAAATTGTTGATGAAACTGATGACATTTGCAAGCAAAAATGGCGACACATTTTTCCCAAAATGTGATGAGCGAAGAGTCCCTGAAAAACTTCTTCCTGCAGCAAGACGGTCTCCCTCCCCTCACCCGCCACAATAATATTTAATTTGTTTTTCAACAAAAAGTGAGAATTGCTTGCTTTGAATAAGCTGACATAGTCCAATTTTATGCAGTATTTGACCAATTACAATGCACACACTTTGTTATTTAGTTAAAGCAGCTATCATTCATGTATGATGCCTAAGTTAAGATGATTCAAAATTGTGGGCAAAATTGTTTTGCATGAAACCTAGACATGGATAAGACTGCACATGCAAAACTAGCCATCTGTGAAATGTAAAGTCTAGAAATACAATTTCAGCTTTTGGGGGCCTCTAGTATGGTAGTGCGTACATGGGGCAATATAATGCACACCAAGATAATTCTTGGAAAGGGGGAACCTTCTCGAGTACCAAATTGATTCTAAATCAAGCCAATATGGATCAGCTATCAAATGATATCTATAAAGTAGTAGTAGTTTTCTCAGGGTACATAAATCCTACCTTGAATTTGAGAGACAGCATGGCAGGATTTCAAAAGCTGTTTGTACAAAAATAATAACATCAAAGTTCAGCAACACAATGAAGCAAATAAAATGAATGAAAAATGAGATGACAACATATAAATGCAAGAAAAAGTGTTATTCTGGTCTAGTCTAGTCTGTGTCTGGCTTTCTCTACTTTCACCTTATATTCAAAATGAAAGAGAAATGCATCAAATCTTTAACGGGTATACTTATATTCAAGGTACAGATTTCTAGGTCAATTGTTTGAGCTTGATAAAGTTGAGTTAAATGAGAGGGGGGGAAATTAATCAAACCAGTAAATAGTTTTTAAATATGTCAGTAATGAGGGAAATGATGTGGAAATAATTTTCAGAATTATAGCGGAAATGATAAAGTTATGAAAAGCAGTTAATGCATCATACCCATCTACATAGCTATACAGTAGTATCTTGGTATTCAATGTTAATTGGTTACAGGAGGTGTGATGAGCACCAAAAGCAGTGAGTACCAAACAAATTTTTCCCATAAGGAATAATGTAGTGAGTCACAAGGCAGCCGACATTGAGAAGTTCTAGCTTGTGCATTGAGTATCAAAGAAACAATGAGTACTGGGAGAAAATTTTCATATCAAACTGCACTGAGTACCAAATTTGATGAGTTTCAAAGTAGTTGAGTACCAAGGTACCACTGTATTATCTTTGAGTCGCAGTTAATTTCTAACATCTACCTGGACATATCTATGCAGTTATGAAGTTTTCTAGGCAACATTTTTGGAAATGATTTGCCATTTCCTTCTTCCAAAGTGAGAGAGAGTGATTGGCCTAAGGCAGCAGTCGCCAAATTTTGTGGCTTGGCGGCCCGGCTGGGGAGGGGGAGAAGGGAACTGGGCCTCGTGAGCGGTGCATGCACACACATCCGCGCACAACTTGATTTGCGCCAGTTGTGCTGTGCGTGCCGTGCAAATGCACCGGCCTCCAGTTGTGTGACTTGAGCTGCGCATGCATGCACACTGGCCCATTGTTCATGCAGCCCAGTTGCAAATAGGCCGCAGCCCAGTAGTGGGCCATGGCTCACAAGTTGGGGACTGTTGGCCTAAGGTCACACAGATGTTTTTTGTGCCTGAGCTAGGGCTACAATTCAGGTTTCCCTGCTGCTAGTCCAGCCCCATAACATTATACCAAATGAGCACATGCTCATTCACTCTGCCCCTCTACATGTAATAGAATGTGATAGAAAATACGATTATTGCTCAATAAATAACTTACATGGAACCTAGAGTAATTTCTAAAGATTCTGATTTTAGACAAGCCTACAATGGTTTTACGTCCTAACTTAAAGAATGGTTTATTCACACCATACAATTCAACAAAAAAAAGGATAAAACTGATCTTTATCTGTCCTTGTTCACTTAGCATGGTTTTCACAATAATCAAACTGAAAAACACATTTTTCCTATAACAAAATTTACCAGTAACTACATTTAAATTTCATTAAGATAGGTTTTTTTAAAAAAAGTAGGCAATCTGCTATGTCCCAGATGTTCTAGACTAAAATTCTGATCATCCCTTGCCATTGTCCATATTAACTGGGACTCTGAAATCCATAAACACCTGAAGAGCAGCAGACTGCTTTTCCTTTGTCTGTCATAGTAGCCATAGTAGAAGCAGCAGTGAAGATGCTTGTAGATTGGCTTTGCTTCCACTAAGGGAGTATCACATATGTCAGAGCGGATTTTGAAAGAGATTTGGGATGAAACGATTTCAGTTCTGTCTAAATGTCTGCTTTGCATAAGATTAGCTTCCAGTAATACAGCATGTCTCTTTTAGTTTCCCCATTTCGGCAAACAGCTACTGGGGTCCTTTCATTACCTCTCAAAATGCCATCGGGACACAAAATGGCCTCCTAACAGGCACAGCTCAAAACTTCTCTTTTAGGCTACAACTAACACAGTGCTTTGGAGTCAAACTTAAACATGCCTCATTGGAATTTGTAGACTTGTATTCTTAGTGCTGGTTGATATATTGGCATGGTCTAAAGATTATAAATGATGCACAGGGCATTTGTCAGGCTCGGCCTGATACTCATATGAACTAAAGTAAGTCATAAGTTCCTCGCCTCAAATAAATCAATAACCAGATAACAGGTCACAGCTCCCAGATTCCCTTTCCTTTTACAGCCAGGTGTTGATTACCTGCTCATTTTGTTTCTCCAAAATTTCCAGATGCTCAAGTTGGACTTTCTTCAACTGATCCATTTCCTTTGATTGCTTCATTGCCAACTGTAAGCAAAACCAGAAAGAGGGAAGATGAAATAACCACATTCTTTTGGGTTACATGCGTTTTTCAAAGTCGTTCTCCCCAAAATATTGCTTTCTAAAGAACTCTTGCCATGTGGAATACTGCAAGGGGACATAACGCAAAATAAGAAATGGAAAGTAAGGAACTTCCCATGCTCTCCTTCATGTGATGTGGGCATCACATGAAGCTGATCTTTAGCTTGAGAAAACGCATTGAGAAATGATTTTCTCATTTGGATACCCTATGCTTTTAGGTGCTGCATATAAAATTACTATTGTGCTAGATTAAGTATTCTCAATAAAATATGAGTAAGACACCTGTGTAGGGTGAGTACATTAGCATCCATTCAATTCCACAGACCATCGTAATTCTTTGTACTGATAGAATGACCTAAAGGAAAAATCTGATTCTTATAAGGACTTCAATGTTCCTCCAGGACTGTGTTTCTTTGAAAACAACATCAGGGCATGGTGTAATGTAGCTGAACTGTCTACCTGTCTACTGGGCTTATGCTGCTTTCTGACAAAGGCAATAAAAGGACCCAGTCATGTCACTACATAGGCTACAAATGTCACACATATCAAACATACAGAACACAATGGCAGGGAACACATAACAAGTAGAACGTGATTACTTGATCAACCCATTTGTTTGTGTCCTCACATTACCCTAAATCATAAACCAAGCAAACAGGTTGGATTAATAACACTGCACTAGGTTATCTTTCCGCATAATTAACATTCCAAAAGCTAAAATGGGGGAATAATAAGAAAATGATGTCTGAACATAGGGTTGATGGGGAGAAAGATTTTGAATTTCCATAGTTTTCTTTTTGGGTCAATAAATTTCCTGGTAAAAATCAAGCATAATAAACTGACCACTTGGCTGACAAATACAAACAGTGTAACTAGCTCCATCATTTTATTTATTGGATAAGGAGGGGCGTTATCTAGATAAACTATCCTCTTCCACCTTCTAAAATAGTTGTGAAACGAAAGAGAGCAATAATCAAAGAAGCTCTCATAGTGAATTTAGTGTCTCCAGCTTTTAACCTGTAAGAACTTCGAGTTTTATTAGGAAAATGTTTAGACTATGCCCCAAATCAGGATGCATATAGATGAGATTGCTGGGGCAGGATTCAAACCAATTCTACTATTCCGCATGCAACTGTCTACAATAGAGATCATTTGTTTCAGCCTTCCTGCTGAGACATTCCTATTCAGGTATTTTCAATTAGTGTTCTCAGGAAAATCAACAGCAACAAAGGGTGGGGAGAAATCTGTTCTGTTCATCTCTTGCTACAAATTTAACCAATGTGCTTTTTCGGAACATATGCATGAATCGAAATTCAAGTTGACACCTGTATATTTCTGAATTTCACAATATGAAATTTCTTTACAATTACCTAATGAAGAGTATAAAATATAGAACACATATATTCAGGGAAGGACTCTGTAAATTAGGAAAGTACTTAGAGAAAGGCAGATCCTGATAAAATGGACAGATTATCTGTCTTTAGACTTCAGTTAGCCACAGACAACCTTTTCTGTCCTAGTCTGGATCCAGAGACCTCGAATATTCCTTTTTTCAAGACGACTTCTAAAAATGCTTTATGGTATTTATTTCATGAGCAGTTCCTATTTCATCAGATCTTGGAAAACAGCTCACCAATTTAAAAAAATTCAGATGATTAACTACTCACCCGTTTTCTTTCTTCCAGAAACTTCTTTGTGTTACTGCTATTCAGCTCCCTCACACGCCTATGAATGATATATTTACTATTGTAGTGTCTAGTTGTATTACACATTAAAATGTCACTGAGAAAAATGCTAAAAGCCCTTCTCCTCCTCCTCCTGGACTTCAGTCACAGACCAGTATAAAATATATCAAACTCATTCCAGAAATAAAAAGTTAAGGTTTAGAATAAGTGACCAATAACAAAAATATAGGTACTACTAACAGATAACTAAAATGCGTTTTCTAACCCTAAGATCTAACAATAAGAATTATATCTTTATTAGTATTACAACTATGAATACCAGGTATGGCAATATAGTACAGAAGATAAAACATATTTCTGAATGCATGTAATTGAATCTTGAAAAGTGGTCAATTAGAAGATCTGGGAAAAGAAAGAAGAGGGAAGCAAGGAAATGCTAATTTCATTGTCTTATATATCTGGCTTGACAATCAGCTATCATACATTTTAACTGAGATCTTATTTTTCTCAGTTCTAGCCCTTATATAGCCACAATATCAACAATCCTACCCAAGAGGAAGAATTCCAGTATTTGCAAAAGTACATAAACTTTAGAAATATAGGCCAGCTCCTCTCTCCCCAGGACAAAATAGCCCCTAATTCCTTCAGCCAAATATTTATTGGAATGTTACTTGAATAAAATGGAATTCACATTACATTTCTGATGTAGGTTCCAACTGTATTAAGTAATAATGAGTTGCTGGGAAGGCAAGTTGCTCTACTCATATTAAACAAAGTAGCCCATGAATCTTCCTTCTGAAAACTTATTCTATAATCAGCAATGTAATATTTACCTTTCTCTTTCAGCTTTGTTTTTGATAGATTTATCTTGGCTTATGGCTTTACTGTTTTCCATTGAAATTTTTGCTTGGTTGGCACGCATTTCTTTACTTTCTCTAAAAAAAAGAACAAGAACAAGAAAAATCATGGCACTTAAATTTCAATTTTAAACATTCTAGACCACGGGTGTCAAACTCGCCGTGTCACATTGCTGTCACGTGACGTATCGTGATGCTTTTTCTCTTCGCGGAGCTGGGGAGGGCATGGCCTGTGCGTGATGCATCCAGCCCGCAGGCCGCCAGTTTGACACCTCTGTTCTAGACTCAGGATTATCGTCTCTTTGCTTTGATCTGCCAATCATCAAGATTATACAACCAACTTCCGATTATTCTCAGCACTATCAGAGAAATGACTGCACTTTTTAAAACAATGGCCAGCTGACGTAAGATTGTTTTTTTTTTATTAGATGAGCCTGGATGGTGATGGGAAATGCTTTCGTCCTCTACACTCCCACATTGGGCTACATTCAACCATTTCTAAGTGAACAAATAATAGAATAACAGTATACTGTTCTACTGACCTGTCATGGGAAAGCTTCAGTTGTTGTGTCTGCTGTTCATGCACATTAATTAACAGCTTTTTCAGTAGTTCACATTGCTGGCTGAGGTGGAGATCACGCATTTCTTGCTCTTCTGCACTGTGGGTGTTGATCATCTCGGACCATTCTTTGGTGTGCTGTGCCACAATTTCCTTCACCTTTGAGGAAGAAAAGTGGGATCAGTCTTTTCTACTCGTCATTTTTAAAGCAGATAATGCAGGAAGCACTTCTAGATCCATATTTTTATGTCGACTCAGAATCTTGGGATTATACTAAAACCCGTGTTCCCTGGGTCAATTGACAGTTAATGCATTTTCCCCCTCTTTGCCCATGTTGTGGGAATCCAGAAACTCTAGTCACTCCTGGCTAACAGACCCCCAATGCCCAGTCAATCCTCGGGAAAAATGAGTGGCGGCAGCATAAGTGGCTGAAAAGTAAAACATCATGTTACAGAGCATATTAACAATGCCTGAATCATAGAAGATATCTCCCCAAACACTGATTGGCTGTAGCATCAACTCACATCCAGCCAATGAGGAATGGCTACTGACATGTTCCTAGTATAGGAATCAGTTCCTAGTATAGGACCTCAAAGGATACTATAAACTCTTGCCTCAGATTGTCCATAGATGTGAAACAATAAAGAACTCAGCTGGGAAGAATCACCATGTGTCATTCTTGGTTTTGGGGCTGACATTAAAAATTCTTCCATCCAATATGGCTCTACTATTATCAGACACTTAGGAATCATTTCAATTGTTTCTATAAACCACCCAAACTCACAACAATGGCAGCAATGAAATCACATGCAGAGAACTCAGCCCTAGGCAATATGTTCCAAAGCCATTACTGACTTGACTTCTCTATTATACTCCCATCAATTCTTCTCCCAGATTTTCAACAAACCATTTCCCTCTAATGGCAATGGTTGCGGCTGTAGCGAAGGCAACAGTCGCAGTTCTAATGACAAGAACAAACAATCATCCACTGGTCTCATAACTCCTGCATTCCAGTTTGTGTTTCAGTCTTCACCCCACGTGGGAAGTCTGACAACCAGAACCCTCCAATGATGTTGCTGGCCCCATTCTGTTTATAACTTAGAATAGCCTTCTGCCTCAATTGCCTTTCCTTACTCTGCTTTTTACATGCTCTTAAATGTGTATCCTTAACCAGTTTGCTATGCAATGTACCACCCCATGGGTTTTTCCCCTTTCCCGTGCTTTTAAATGTCTTTTATTTTTCCTTCCAGCAATAACTTCTTTTGATACTTCTGTTGTTGTGCAGAGGTCTTTCTATTGGCTTATCTTTTCTCAATTTCAGCAACACTTAACCGCTGAGTTCACCCAGATCTTTTCTAAGCAGGCCCCTCCACCTAATTTTGTTTCTGTTCTTAATCTTAATCATTTTTGTGTGTGCCTCCTCCCCCTGATTCAAATTAGAAGTATATTAGATATACAAAAGTATGCATCTGGAAAAATTAAGGGAAACGTTAAAGTAAAATGTGCCTTGGTGGCCCTTTTAATGGGACATGGAATATTTTAGACCAGTATTTTTTCAAACTTGGTAACTTTAAGAAGAGTGGACTTCAACTCCTGGAATTCCCCAGCCATCAAGTTTGAAAAACACTGTTTTACATTGTGTGGTGTTGTTTATAAATGATGGTCCTTGACCAGCATAGCATGAATCGGTGCTGTCAGATCTAACAGTAAGGAATTCCAGCTGTGTGAGCTAAATAGTTTTACCCCCAGACTAATCTTCAATGGGGAAAAAAAAATCATCTCTTTACTTGCTGTCTTGTCCTCTCCCTTTGTTTTCCAAAATAGTCCAAAGAAACCTGCAGTCTTTTTTTTTCTTATTTCCTGGAGAACAAAACATATTTCCGACTTCTAGAAATGTCTTACTATATGACAGTCACGTACTGAAATACATTGTTAAACGGGCTACTTTTGCTCTTACCTTTGATTTATGATCAGATGTTAACATTTGAACTTTACTTTCTGTTTCTTTTTTCATCTCAAGACAATTATTTCCTCTAAACACAAACAAAACAAACATTTCAAGTAAGCATTTCAAGTTAAATTTTTCAAACAAACCTCAGAAGATGAACCAAAGCTTGAAAAAATGTTTAGAAATGCAACTTGGGTCTGTCTCCATTGCTGGAGGTTTTCAAGAAAAGATTGGACAATCATTTGTTTGTGGTAGTATAAGAACCCTGCCTTGGTCAGGGGGTTGGACTAGAAGACCTCCAAGGTCCCTTCCAGCTCAATGATTCTATTCTAGTCAACTCTTTATTTATTCCCTACCACCACCACCACCACCACCACCCAGATATTTATTCATCTGAAATATTAAACCATTCTGCATTTAGTCAATCGATGAAAAAATAAAGAAAAATTACACTCTGCCCAGGACAAATGGCTATTTAGATCTTTCTCACTTTTTCCTGTTAGTTCAGATTGTAGAACTGTTTCCCAATGGATTTTAAAGAGATAGGTTACTCAGCAGGGAATCCCAGAAGTGTTTTTTCCAAAAGGCAATTGGAATTTGTGAACTAAAGAAACTTCTTGGATGAGAAGCAAAATGTTTTCAAAAAAAACAAACCCAACCCCAAGTAAGTCTAGTTGCTTTTTGGAAAAAGCATCTTTGCGACAACCATGATTTGGATCATTGAGAATCATAGATACTCAGCAGGGAGTTTCAGAAATGTTAATAAATGTGTGTCCACCTTTCCATTCCAATATATTGATACAAGTACCATTTGGGAATTAGCTCTGGTTTAGATCAAAGTGGGCATAATGCAGATACTGCTGGACCAGAATTCTTTTTGTCCCTCTCCTGTGGCCATGGGGGAGTGAGGGGGCTGAAACCAGGGGTGGGCTTCAAAAATTTTAGCAACCAGTTCTCTGCCGGGTTGCTGGGTGGGCATGGCCATGGTGGGCATGGTCTAGTCGGCCTCCCTGGGCTATGGAGGCTTTCCTGGAACCTCAGAGAGGGCGAAAACGGCTTCCTTGGGCTCCGGAGGCCCTCTGGAGACTGGAAACAGCCCCATTTTTCGCCCACCCTGAGCCTCCGTGCGGGCTCTGTACTTACCTGGGATCTAAAGCGGGCCACGTGGGGACTCCTGGGAGGGGCGGGGTGGGCGGGGCCAGCCAGGAGTGGGATTCGGCAGTTCACCAAACTCTGCAGAATCTTAGCTATGGGTTCGCCTGAACCAGTGCGAACCCATAGCAGCCCACACCTGGCTGAAACTGAGAACAATATCTGGAGGGTAACCATCCTCTTTTTAAATAGGATTTATCATAGCAATCCTAGAATGTCCCTAGCATTGCATATATGGGTAGTCCTTGATTTACAATCATTCATTTCGTAACTATTTGAAGTTACAATGGCACTTGGGGAAAAAAGTGATTTGCAACGAGTCGTCACACTTTAAAGTCTCACAGCATCCCCACAATCATATGATCAACATTTAGGCACTTGACAACTGGTATGTATTTAGGATGGCTGTAGTATCCCATGGCCATGTGTTCATCATTTGCAATCTTCCCACCTGGCATCTGGCAAACAAAATCAGTAGGGGAAACTAGATTTGCTTAACAACTACACGATTCATTTAAAAAATCACGATGCAGTGATTTTCTTAACAACGTAGCAAAAAAGGTCATAAAATCAGGCGAGATTCACTTAGAAACAGCCTCGCTTAGCAACAGAAATGTTGTTTCCAGTTGTGGCTGTAAGTTGAGGGCTATCTGTACATGTATTAATAAGCACTGAGAACCCCAAATGGAGGCTGTCAGCAAATGGAGGCAATACTGTCTTGCACTTTCACTCCACAATGTGTAGTTCTGGGCGCAGCAGCTTTTCCAGATTTATTGTGAGATATGGTGTAGATGTGTTGTGGCAGCAGTGATGATGATAGTGGTGGTGATGTATGATCCAAATCTTGAGAGGATGTTGAGATGTTGACTATCGCAAGATCCTCACCTCCTACCTTACAAAATCCCAAAGGAGCAATATTAAAATCACATCTTGATCTTATAGTATTTCAGCAATTTAATTTTAAAGCTTCTGGCTGCCCACCACAGCTTTACTCATTTTATTAGCACGGTGTTTCATCTACTGGAAAGAATCCTGGCAAATCATGCTAATGTTGATGAGAAGAAGCATTTCGTTTATATTGTCCACACAGAAAAGTGGCGATTGTTAACAGCAAGCAGATTTTTGTTTTTCAATTAACATCCAGGTGTTGACCTGATCAGTTAACCTTGTTAGACCAACGAAGCTGACATGAAAAACACATTATCCATTGACAACCAACTACATCCTGTATTCCATAGGCTTTAAATACATCCTCAGAACTACTTGCAGGGTTAACATATATACATTCAGAACCAAAAGACACTTGATGAGATGTTGGTTTCCATATGAGGAGGACAGACATATGAGTAAATGTGTACCAGCTTTTATTATGCCTAACCTGGGGTCTTTTGTTAGCTTTCATGTGATGAGGATCTAAATACTCCATTGAGGTCAGTGTAATGATTTTGTAGATTAATTACTGATAACCTCCACCCCCCACCCCCTCCATTTTTCCCCTGAAAAGAATGTGTCATTTTTAAATCTCTTAATCTGAACCGAATACACAAGCCTTCCCTGGGGATTCTCACACTTAGAATGACATGTCTCAAGGACAAGGGTACTTTGATCCGTCTCTTGGGGTATAAGAATGGAACTATATTCCTCTTTCTTGCTGTCAAAAACTGTTGCTTTTTAAACAAGGCCATACCCCTTTTTCTTGATCGCCTTCTCAAGGAGCTTCTCATAAGCCAGCTTCTCTTTATCATACTGGGCTACCATTTTGTCAACTTGTGTGCAGTGTAACTTCTGCATGACACTATGCTCCTGCAGTGGAGGAAAAAAATATGCATATTAGGCTACAGTCTGCATAGCAAGGCATTTAGATATTTGTGTTTTAATAGAAGAGGATAGCGGAAGAAAAAAAAATCCCCCAAACCCTCACTACAACATCTTTTTACAGGTTTCAGAATGGCACAAACAGCTTTTTACTCTATCAGGATCCTAAATCAACAAATTCTCCTGAATGGGACTGTTATCCGAAGCAACTTGTCAGAGTGCACACAATATGACTAGGTGAGACAACCCAGGAGCAAATATAGCACACAGGTTTGTATTTACAAATAGTGGTTTTTATCCTAAAAAGCATATATACATATAAGTACTTTTACACAGGCCTTGATATACAGGAGCAAGCAGTAACTCTTCACTACCGGAGCATAGATTGACAGAAGAGAGACATGCCCCCAACAAGGTCTGTTTTATATTGCAGCCTCTTAAAGTGGTAGCAGTCCAATAATGCTGCTGACTCATTGTTACTGTTGCATCAGCATTATAACTTTACAATATTACAATCTTACAGCAGCTGGTCAGCTGTTAAGTTAGCATTACCCTGACACAACTTCTTTCCCTATTTGCCTTGGCATACTGTCCTTTCCTTCTCTTCTTCTGTCTGGGTAGTTGCACCTTTCAGAATTCACAACTGTTGCTAAGCAACTAAAGTTGTTGTGTAAATAGTAAATGCAAAACAAGTGGGGGTTTTTTCAACTCCTAAGTTGTTTTTAATGCCTGGGAAATGAAATGTCGTTCCAATAAAACTTCTTTATACCTTCCTTTGACATTTCAGAAATTTAAACATTGCTGCACGACAATGGTATCCATATGGTGAACTTGGAATGGGCCAATCTGCCTCAGCCAACTCACCATGGGACAACTCGCTATGGGACAATTTAACAATTCAATTTTATTATTTATATATATGTATGTATGTATGTATGTATGTATGTATGTATGTGTATGTATGTATGTATGTATGTATGTATGTATGTATGTATGTATGTATGTATATATATATATGTATTTGCTTCTTGAGGTTTTCGCGGGTATTTGTATGTATATCTTGGATTCTTTTCGGGTTTTCTCCCGCGTAAAGTTGGCGGTTTCTATCGCCGTAAGAACGGCGGTTTTTTGCGCGACATTTCGACGGAATCCCATCCGTCATCATCAGGCTGCCCTTTCGGGCTCGCTCTCTTGCGCTCTATAGAGCCGCTGTTCCTTGTCTTCAGATGAGGGGAATTTTACTAGTCAGAGAGGAAAGATGTGGCTCCCCTCGACCTGCCAGGCACTCCCCTTTACTTCACCTCTACAGGGTGGCTATGGCTCCTTTCGGAGCCCTCCAACAAGTAAAGCTTGGGGAAGGGCCACGGAGCTCACGGTCCTTGCTTCTGATGCCACCGGAAGTGCAACCGGAAGTCCTACTGGCAATTTATGTTTACACAATTAAAAGAGATGGACTTTGGCGAGAGATTTATTAAGATGATTAAGACAATATATTACAAACAAACTGCAAAGGTGATGGTAAATGGAGATATGACTGAAAAAGTTAACATTAAGAAGGGTACAAGACAAGGATACCCCTTGTCACCATTACTATTTGTTTTGACACTGGGGGTCCTAAATAGTAATGTTAGACAAGATACAGAGATAAAAGGTTTAGAAATAAAAAAAGAACTGTACAAATTACAGGCATTTGCAGATGACTTAGTCTTCATATTAGAAGACCCACAAGAAACAGGGCCAAAGCTATTAAAAAAAATAGAGGATTATGGGGAAGTGGCAGGGTTGAAAATAAATAAAGAAAAAACTAAGATATTAGTGTAAAATATTACAGAAAAACAGAAAAAAGAGATAGTGAAGAGATTAGACATTCAGACTGTCAAGAAAATGAAGTACCTAGGGGTGCAATTAACAGCAAGATGTGTAATGATTAAGGAGGATAATTACTATAAACTGACATAGCAAATTAAGATAGATTTGGAAAAATGGAAAAGTCTGCAGCTATCATTAATGGGAAGAACAGCAACAATTAAAATGAATATATTGCCGAGATTATTGTACTTGTTCCAAACAATTCCGATAAAATTGGATAAAAAAAAATACTTTGAGGAGCTTAATAAAATAATATTAAAATATATTTGGCAAGGGGAAAAAGCAAGAATTAACCTAAAAATGTTACAGGATGTAAGAACTAGAGGATCTTGGATTACCAAATTGGGAATTATAACCAAGCAGCAGTATTAACATGGATGAAAGAATGGGTTACATTGAGAAATACAAGATTGTTGACTTTGGAGGGATATGATTTGCAACTGGGTTGCCTTTCTATGGCATAGGAAAAATAAGATACTTGGATACTTTCAAAGACATTATATAAGAAATGCTTTATTGTCAGTGTGGGAAAAAATTAGGGAACAGCACTATCTGAAAATACCAGTCTGCCTTTCGACTATGGAAGCATTTGTACATCCAAATATCTTTAATTTGGGAAATATCATTAGACGGGGGTGGGCTGCTTGAGGTTTGCAGGGGTTTGGGCGTATCCTTAGCGACGATTCTGTGGGGATTGCTGAACCCCCAAATCCCACTCATGATTGGCCCCTCCCACTCCGCCTCTCTCCTCCCACCCCTTCCAGGAGTCTCCAAGCAGCCAGCTGTGGATGCAGGTAAGTGCAGGGCACGCATGGAGGCTCGGGGAGGGAGAAGAATGGGATTTCCTAGAGCGTCCGGAGCCGGGGAGGAGGAGGCTGTATTCGCACTTCCAGAGGCTCCAGGAAAGCCTCTGGACCTTGGGGAAGGCAAAAATGCCCCCCTCACCATGGTGTAGGAGGCCGGCTATGCCATGACCACCATGGCCACGCCCACCCAGCAACTGGGCAGCGAACCCGTTGCTGAGGTTTTTGAAGCCCACCCCTGTCATTAAATACAAAGATATCTTGAATGAAAAGGGTGAGCTCAAAACCAAACAAGAATTGAGTGAGTAAGGGATCGATATGACTTAATATTCATATGTACAAATACAGTCTAGATATGAAAAAGTTGCTAAATTATATGTTTTTTATAAAGAATTGACAGAGTTGGATAAGATATTAACAAGAGCAGAAGAAAGATTGATTTAAAAATTGTATAGCTATTTATTGAGTATTAAGCTTGAAGTATTGAGTATTAAGTGAAGGAGACAATGATAGCATGGGGAAAAATGTTTGGATATACAATAGAGTTAGATAAATGGCAGAAACTGTGGAACAGGAATTATAAACGAACAATGTCAACCGCATATAAAGAAAACTTGTACAAGATGTTTTATAGATGGCATTTGGCACCAGCGAGGTTGGCAAGGATGTTTAAAGATAAATCAGCTCAATGCTGGAAGTGCCATCAAACACCTGGATCATATTACCATATGTGGTGGACATGTGTAGAAGCTAGAAAATATTGGGCAAAAATGCATATGTGGCTGAAAAAGATGATACAACAACATATTTAAAACCTGAAATATTTTTGTTGGGGATTTTACCTGATATTTATAGTAAAGAGAATGTATACTTAATTATCCATGTATTAACTGTGCTAGAATTGTATTTGCACAGAGGAAAATGTGATCAGGAAAATATTAGAATGTGCAGAAATGAATAGACTAACACTTGCAATTAAAGAGAAGGAACAAACTGAATACTATATGATATGGGAACTATTTTACAGATGGCTAGAGAATATGAAAATTAGAGATAAAAGAAGAGTAGCGAAATATAGAAAATAGGTGAATATTAGCAATAAGATAAAAGTAGAAAACCAGTATCAATATAAAGAATATGGTTGTAATTTTAATTATTACTGCATAAAATATACATATCCAGATGATACACCATGTAATGAAAGATTGTTTGTATTAAAAATTTAAAAAAAGAAATGCAAATTTTTCAAAGCCTAAACATTTCACATAACTCAATTCTGTTTATGGGGCTGGAATCAAATATAATTGAGAAGAAAAGAGATATCAGTACAGTTTTCTAAACAGTTGTGACACACAAAGGTTGAACAGAACAGATAGGTTGTATAGCAGCTTTCATATTTCTCTAAATACATTTTTCTTTTATTGCATGCAAAATAACATTCTAAAAAATTACAAATATAGATTAAATTTTACCATCACTCTTCTCAAATTTTGCTTGTATTTTTGCCAACAATGCTTCTAACGTTTTCTGTCGACTTTCAGCAAATTTTGCAGCTTCTCTTTGTTCTGCTCGATTGTTACGAAACACACAGGACCCCGTTGATAGTTTTTCCATCCACTGAAATAAATATTGGTTGAAAATTAGGCCACACATTTGAATTAAGATTTGCTTCTCAAATACCAGTAATGAGAGAGAGAGAGAGAGAGAGAGAGAGAGAGAGAGAGATATTGAAGGCTAATTAATAAACTGAATTACCTGCATAGGATAAATCCTTTCAACAATGACATCAATGCAACCAACAGTCCCACCTTCACTAAACAATGAGGATAAAGGCAAAGAGAATGGCCGAGGATCACGATAATATCCTAATTTGGAATACCATCGAGCACGTCGAGTACTGTTAGCTGTAATCTATAATAAAACAAGTACTTATTTCAGAACACATTGTTGTAATGCAGCCTGTTAGCCATGTAGATTTTTAAGTATATAGCACATCTAGTTATAGAGCAAATGCTAATTTCAGAGAAAGAGAATAAATTGCATCTGTCAACTGTAAGTGCAATAAAAGTAGTCTATACCACTCATTTTGAAATTGTGTACATTTTATTTACTTACTTGATTTCTATAGCTGCCCTTCTGACCAGTGACACTGATTTTGCTGAAGATACTACTTTTGGTCTCAGGGAGGTGGCTATGTGATCTGGACACGGGATATTGTCATCTATCCCTTGAAATGGACAGATCCCTACCAAATGACCCTGGAATTGACCTCACCTTTGCAAGGAAGTGGCCTTATTGGATCAGCCTGGTCTAGGTACCTATTGGACTCTTTGGTTTCAGAGACAGTTTAGTTTGTCCCCCAGGATTTTCTTACACAATTAAATCAAGGCCTCTTGATTGGTTAATCCTTCCAGGGAGGGTGCATATAGGTGGATACCAAGTGGTGATAAAAATGTCTCTTTAAGAGCGAGGTGATTCTGCAAGTTCTGAAAGATGGAGGTGCACCTGTTATTCTGAATAGTATGTGTGTGTATTTCTGAATTGTGTGCATGTGTGTGTGTGTGTGTGTACTTTAAAGAGACCATTCTTGGGCCCAATCAATCTGGATAGTTTTCATCAGTGGTGTTCCGCTTCCACCTTCAGAGAACCATGAAGGAAGTAGATTATCTAGACTCTTTGGGGATGAGTTAAGTACAGAGGTGGTTTTGTTGTGCTGTTAAATGATCTTGGGGTAGTGCTTTCATCCTGGCTCTCCTGGATATCTCAGGAGTCTTCAATATATTAGCCATGATATCCTTCCGAGGTTGGTAAAATGAGGACCCAGATTGTTGGGGGCAATATGCTGACTCTGTAAACCATTTAGGGAGGGCTGTAAAGCACTATGAAGTGGTATGTAAGTGTAATTGCTATTGCTATTTCACTGTAATATCTGTTTCTCCCCTAAGCATTTGAGTCTATTCAAATGAGTTCTCTGTTGTTGTTGATTTATCATGTTTGGCTGGATTTTTTTTGATTTTTTTATATATTTTATATATTGGGTTGTTGTTTAACACTATATAGTTCCCCATGTGATTGTTTTCATTCTGCACAGTTCACATTTTTTAGTTCAAGGCCCTATAAATAGATAAGTAAATAAAAGGACTTGTAAGCAACTCAAATTATAGACACGTACATATGTTTCACTTTGAGAGAGGTAGGGGGAGCTACCTGACCTGGAGACCTACAACTCTGAAAGGAAAATACAAAAAGAAGAGACAACTATGCAGAAATGTTTATCACTGCCCATTCTTACATCAATATATAAAAGTCATCTTGAAATACAATCATAGCACAAGTTATAAATGTACCTTTAACATCAGAGATTCTGGTGCTTCTAAAGGAGTGCTTGCATCCTGAGATCCCACAAGTTCTGCACCATGTACAACAATTTTCTGGCCAACTGTAAGCTTCTGCCTAGATAATAGTGACTGAAGAGGAGGATCCAAGACTGCCTTAATTCCATACCAACCATCTGTAACTTCAATGATTGCCACTTCTTTTTTATTGTCCTCAGTGGTGCTTTTACTGTCAGCAGTTTGAGGCATGTTTGTGCTAAATGATATAATTTTAGAGATGCACAGTATGATTGTTTTTCCAGCAACATCATCTCTTTCTGTTATTCTTTTGATGGCTGATCGTTGACTTTTATCCACTTCTATATCATACCTTTAAAAAATTGAACAAGTATTTCAAACTGAATTTGATGTTTTTGAGAAGCAATTTTCCTTGCTAAGTAGTAGCACTTAATTTAATGAGCAAACAACAACAGTCTCATTTGAAAGTAGAGCGGTAATTAAGGCTATACAGACACAGGTAAAATTCAGAAGAGTCATTTTCCCAAATCTTAATCTTAACTCTACCTGTACTTTAGTTGAAGTAATACTCCTTCTGGTGTCAAACATTTACTGGCAAAAGCTTGTGGAAATGCAACCTCCATAGCTGCCAGTTTCCATACAATCCACTTATAATGGTTATACACCCAGGCTTTGGAAATTAGATTGGGATCTACACCAGGCGTGTCACACAAAGCCCTGCACAAAAATGTCAGAAAATTTATCAGAAGATAAAGTTTCAACATGGAAAAGACAACAATAACAATCATAATTCATCTTTTTAAAGGCATATTTTGAAAAGAGTGATAAATAAAAACACAGCCTAGACTTCTACTAGTATAGAAGCTAAAAAGTGTCCTGTGGAGTTTCTTTGTTTTACCCCCTGCATTAATACTTTTCACATTTAAGCTCTAAATCACTACAGGCAACTATACATATTTATCTTAAAGAATTCTATATTTTAGTCAAAACACAATGAAAAATAACTTAAAAATTGGATATGATTATATTAAGAGAAAATACTGCAGTTAGGATGTAAAAGACTATGAATGTAAATGAGAGGTACTTGAGAAAGTGGAGTGGGGGACATGGAAGAAAGCAGATGTCAGGTTTGGATGTAAATTGCAAATTCTGTGAATGACGGAACCTGTGCTGGAAATATTTTCCAAAAAGATTAATTTTATAGACGTGTGTGTGTGTGTGTGTACGCGCGCATATATGCTAAGGGAAAAAGGATTCTGCATGTTATAAAGAATGATCAAAGAAGTGTGCTTATTATTTTCTTGTACATAAACCTAAAATCATATATTTCAAAGAAAAAATAAGTTTTGTAAATTATTTTAGTATGAAAAAAAGGCCTGCAGCAATACTTGTAATTGATTATAGTAATATTAATGAGCTATTCAAATTAGTAAACAAAAAGGAGCATTTATTTGGATATTAAAGGTATTTGTTTCCCATCCTTTTCCCCCCAAAATGAAATAATTTCTAGTCTTCCCTTAGACATGAAAGCTAGCTGGGTGATTTTGGATCAGACACTTTCTCTTAGCAAAGCCCAACACACCTCACAGGGTGATTGTTGTGGGGAAAATTGGAGAGAACATTATGCATCCACGCTTGAGCTGTATAAAACAAAGGCAGAATATAAATCTAATAATAAGTAAGCAAGCAAGCTTACTTTATACTGAGAACCTACTTTATACTGAGCCAAAATATTACAGTAGTTCAATAGTTCTACTGAATAAACTTTTCAACTGGTAACTGTCACTCAGAGACCAAGTGGGGTCAAGATTTTGCTTATGACCTATAAGGCCCTAGACAGCTTGGGACCGGTGTTCTTAGCTGATTACTTTCACCATTAGTGACCTGGTCAATCCTTGAGATAATCAGAGGTGTCATGTGTGTCACAAGAACCACAGAATGCCATCTAGAAATGCTAGAATCATTTCTAACCAGGCTTTTCATGCAAGTGTGAGTATATTTTGAAATATTTTCTGTTAAGTATAAGAGGTTCCTGAAGGTACCTCTTTCACATAACTGAAAAATATCTTTGCTTTCAACCAGGACTTTCTGTAAAAATGTTAAACGAATGGCTGTTGTTTCTGGAGTTATTATTAAATGTAAACAGTGTCTTAATCTTATAGTTTTTCAGACACAACAACAAAAACCAAATTTTTAATTTTAAACAAATAGTTTCTGCATTGCCCTGGTACTGAGAAATATAAACCTTTCTGCCATTAAAAACATTAGTAATTCTAACATTTAATAACGTACTACATACTCCTAGATCAGTGCTGTCAAACTCACGGCCCTCAGGCTGGATGTGTCATGCATTGGCCATGCCCAGGCCTGGTTTAGCAAAGGGGGAAAAGGTCGCGATACGTCACGTGACAACGCGAGTTTGACACCCCTGTCATCGACAAATATCTTGAACATCATACCAAAAGAATTCTTCTTTTCTGGCCTTTCCCTCATCATTAGGAATAATATATCCTCCATCAGCCAACTGTATTCCATGGTCTTCTAGAAAATATTTTCTACTGAAAAAATCTTGGATGAGAAATTGAAAATCTTCTGCATTTGTGCTATTAATGTTTATGCATTGCTTGGAAATACCAAAAGCATACAACTGCAAGGATAAAAGGCAGATAGAACATTTTAGTATTATTAAATGCATATAAACTCAACATATATTTACTAACAAATTACGAATGATACTTTTCAGCATGTTTCTCAAAACACAAAATTCCAATTATAAGTTCCAACTATTCAGTATCTGTAGTACCATGCTATTGACCTCTAGAGACAAAACTTTATAACTTCTTTGGCTACTTTGTCATTATTAAAAAGTTAAAGTACAAAGTAATCAGAAAGCAAAAATTCAAAACAATCAGATCCCTGGATTTAAGTAGCTTTGAATTTTATGTAAGATACTTTAGAAGGCTTAGATGCATCTCAGAAACCTAAGTCATTCTCATCTCATGAAAGAATAGAAAATGACAAAAATTCCACCTCAAATTAGGCATTATGTTGATGGGTAAATAGTAGTAAAGTATTCATTTATTTTCAATAGAACATGGTCTTATTTATATATGATAAATTATATATTATTCATATAGGAACAAACTGCAGTTAGCCTTGGTTTTCCCTCCTGTTTCTCTGCCAAGACTGGAAATAAAGAATTTAGAAGCTTTTATTCAAGTTCAGCATAAATGAATTTAATAGTTAAATCTGAATCAGGACAAAACTAGTTAATATTATTTGAAATCTCCAGTTTCAGAACAAAATATATGAGGTCCACATATTGTCATTAACAATAATTAATCCAGATTAATCAAAATTAGAAGCAAAAAATAATATCCTCAGGACAGTGGACAAAAAAGAGAGAGGTAATATTACTTGAAATTATCCAAGTTTAGAACAAAATATACAATAACCATATTGTCACCAACAATAATTAATCTAGATTAATCAAAATTAAAAGCAAAAAGTGATCTCCTCAGGACTGCGGATAAAAACAGAAAGAGTAACAAACATACGTCTGAAGCTTGGGTATGTAACATTATATAGTTGTTAATATTATATCAAAACCAGATCAATATGCCACTGGATATATTAGGAATGTTAATATTATTTTCCTCTTCAAAGAAAATGAAGAGGGAAAAAAGGAGAAAAAACGATGGAGATGGGGAAATTGGTTACATACATACTGTATATACCATAAGTCTTATGCTTCAAAAACATATTAAAAGTAAGGAATAGAAAGTTGTTAACCAGAATTAAGGAAGAAAATAATTGAAATATATACCATTCTATGTAAAAGATGGTGCTGAAGATACCATAATGTATCAAAAAATAAATTAAAACTGATAATAGAACAATAACCAATTATGTTGTCGGAACTTGATATATTATTATAAAATATTTCTAGTCCCATAAAGACTTGAAATAAGACAAATAAGCTGTGTGCAGTTTTGTTACACATTGCTACTTAATTACAATTTTAATTACAATTCAAGTGCAAGGCACATTGTGCACTAATTTAGCTTCTGTGAGGAGCACTTATGAAGAAACAATAAAAAGCCAAAGAAGTATGTATTACAGTGTGTTTTTGTAGTCACTAAATCTGTCCTATATTAATTTTGATCTACCACCATCCCTAAAATTAGTATCTTTGCTTACAAAGAATGAGAAATATACCCACAGTCTCACCAGAGATCAATCTGTAGCTATCATCTATGGCAGTTAATTGATCAATGACTATAAGTATGTGAGCAATTATGTTCTTGCTTTTTGTGCAAACAACCAATCAAACTATCAAGTCCCCTATCATTTGCACTGGACGAAACGAGAAAGTTTTGATATTCAGCTTCAGCGCACAATAACTTATTACAATATACCACCTTTAAACGATGAAAAAGCTTGTATTTTCTAAAACAAGTTACCAGTTTTCAGACAAGATGAAATGCAAAACTTTAGTTTATAGACTCAATTTCTTAAGATTCCAAAAAGGCTGTATATGCAGACAAGATAATTTTTAATAATAAGCTTCTTAAAAGATACTGTGCTTACCTGTTCACTAGAATAAAATTCAGGCAATTTCTCTTTGACTGCAGCTTTTAAGGGAATTCTGCAAAGATCAGAAGACCTTTTTATAAGGTACAGACTGCCTGGTTGTGGATGAATTATTTGATCTTGTTTCTTTGTAATTCTCATTTGTTGTAGATTTCTGGCATACTGAAGATATGCTGTCATTTTTGTTTTGTCTGCCAAAGTATTAATGAAATCATGGATATTTTAATTTAAATCAAAAGTTCAAACTTGCCTAAGATAGCAACACTGAATTCTAATCAGTGCAGATCACATATGGACTATGAACAATTATAGGAGATATAGTAGCCTTATTTCAGCATTACTGTGCCAACAAAACCAGTGTTGTTAGTGAATAAACTATTTCTGTAATTTTTACTTATCCAAGTTACTTTTGTAACAATGCATAGAATTTATGTGTTTAAAAATTGATGGTGAAAAGATCCTTAATAATTAATAGGAAAGATATCCTTGACTAGTATAAAATTTCAAAGAGTACATAAAATTGTATAGAACTGAATTTCCCCAATCTAGAGATGGCATTACATAAAAATTAGAAGAAATGCTAAGATTATCAAGTCACAACAAATGATAACATTTTGTGTATTTCCATAACTAGAAGTCTAATGGTTATTTTGTATATGGAAGATATCCAATTAGATTATAGTCAGCATTATTTCTAGGTTTTCTTTTTAAATGGTATCTTCTATTATAATAGTTTTAGACAATAACTCTGGCAATAATTAACAAGTAGGAAAAATGAAATTGTACAGGTTAAACACTGGTCTTTTAAAAAAAATAAAGAACTTGATGTTAAGGATATTGAGTGGGGATAAAACATATGTCTAATTTTCAAAGGTCTGCAACATAGAATATGTTGAACTGTATATTGATCAGAATTTTTATAGAAATTTTATGATCATAATAAACATTACATATGGTACATGCGAAAATAAAAAGAATGAGATATGTTGAACTGTATGCTGATATAGAAATTGTTATGATCGTAATAAACATTACATACATGCCAAAATAAAAACAAGAATGAAGTATCCAATATACCTTTAACTATTTTACTACATCCTGAATCCAAAGCTGGTATTCGTGCACAATTATCTTTTTCTGATTCAATGAAGGTTTTAATTTCTTTTGTGTTATATTCTTGCATTCTGTTGATACTTTCGCAACTGAATGAGGGATGGTCTTTGACATTGCTTATTTCACCTTCTGAAGTTCTTGATTTTATTTTAAAAGGAGGCACAAAGATCTTGGTAGTTTTTTTCCCTGAATAATGATTGTGTGTTTTGTTTTCCTCACTTAAGATCATTCCAAACTGAGCCAATGACCTAATTGAAGACCGCTCTGAAAAACCACCAGATTTAGATCCTTTCATAACTTGTGGAATACTAAAATTTGGATTCAGTATTTCTTGTTGTTCATTTGCAAAACTGAAGAAATAAAAACATTTTAATAAGAATCTGAATGGAAGTCTAATAAGAATTCTTGTTATGTTCCCTCTCTTTGACTAGGAAATTCACAGTTAAGCTGCCATGTATTGCACATATACTTAATTTACTTATTAATACTGAATAATAATTTAGTAGTTTACAGAATGTTACAAAGATTATCTAATGCATTTTTAAAAAATAATACCTACTGCTGTGCATTGCCCAATTTCCTTACTTGAAATAAATGGCTGCATAAATTTGATTAATAAATTAAATGAAAACCAAATCTTTTTGCTACCTTTATATTTTTATGTGACTTCATTATATCCTTTTGATGGTTTACAAATGACATATTATACAATTAGAATAAAATTCAATAAATCAAATAGAACTATGCTTCCTTGAATCACATTTTCTTAATACTATAGTACACTGTTTTTGCTACTATGATCTAGAAAATTCAATCTTGTCAGCTAAGATTTTTCCAAAACTCGCAACTACTGCTTTAGACTTTGGGGCAAAGTTTTGGACAAAGTATAAATAACTCATGTTAAGGAAAAATTAAACCTAAAATGAAATGACAGTCTACTCTTACCTAAATGAGCCACAGATGGCTGGTTTTAAAGAGATCTTGTTGGATATTTTTTTTCTGTCATTTATTATACCTAAATAAAAATAAGTTCTATGAATCAAATGACATTTAAAAGAATATGGATTTCTATGTTTATGATAAAACTATCAGTTTTAGTTGAGTTTTTAAAAATTGTCTCATGAACATTTTCAGGATAATTAGTTAAGTTTTGTAGTAATTTGAATAACAGTTGTCAAACAGTTGTATAACAATCACCACTATGCCTGCTGCAAATAACTGGAAGGTATTTGGATGTAGAATTGCTTCCCATCAGCTTCCATTTATTGAGAGAAGCTTTTAGATAGGTGAGGATAGATGGAAAACAATTATGGGGTATTAGTCTACAAGCAGCAGCAAGATCCTTGAGGTCTCTAAGATATGTTACTCTAAGCCTGACACAATTGAAAAAAAGCTGTCACTTTTAGATGAGTGAAAAAAACAAGCAGAACTTGAAACATGGTTGTTGTTTTTTATTATGCCCTCCCTGGCACAATTTTAAAATTAATCTGAATTACTGCTCATATATCTATATTAAAGACTGTATTTACTTCTATGGGAACATGGCTTTTCTCAGAGTTCTGGAATATAACTTGTTCTTAAATGCAAAGGATATATTTGATCACCCAAAAAAAAGAAGGGAAAATGTCTATGCATGAAAAATGTCTTGTCTATACATGAAAAATGTTCATCTGCCAAAGCTCTGTGATGGTGTAATAATGTAATAAGGAAATACTGTTACTACCACAAAGATCACTCAATTTTAAATCAGTTGAAGTTTCTGAATGGATTTCAAAGGCTGTCTCACACAAAGTAAATTACGGTAATCAAGCTGATAAGCGACAAAATCATAAATGTCTATATCAGTATATTCTATGCTAGAAAAGGTCACAAACTATACCAGCTAGAACTAGACAAAGTCCTCTTGCCCATGTCTTATACCTGCTCTTCAAGCAGCAGCCCCTCAGATTGCATATTATTTCTCTCTGGGAGACCACAATCCCAGCAACATTGAGATTTCTAATGGAATAAGAAATAAGTGGTTCAAAAGAATTTATTTTTAAGTATTACTGAGTAAATGTTCTGCTAACTATGTTGCATTTATTACTGCAGATTACAGAACATATTATCAAACAACAACTCCAAATATTTTTTTTTGGGGGGGGGGGAGTGATGAGTTATGCTGGAAACTTTAACACCCTTTAGTTTTCCACTGTTAACCAGAGATAAGATCCTGCTTTTGAAGTTGGGCTTTGGGAAATAGTTGTGACTGCTGCAATTGTACTAACTTCTTTTCTCCTTAGCAGTTTCCCTAACCAGGCCTGTGGTCAAACTGATGGTTTCCCAGACTTATGTAATTGGGAGACTTCAACTTGTTATTGCTCAAATTATGAGGTGGTTTGGGATTTCACAGCCACCATGACAACCGTAATCCTTGGCTTGATTCATTCCATAGAGGTCACACATTGAATATTTTTTTTAAAAAAAACTTAGGGCATTTATTATGTTATCTGAAGGATATCAACATCTGTCACCTTCTATAGTAAGATTATTCTCAAGTTGGTCTTCAGTTTTCGGGTACTGTTCCCTCTCCCCATAGGGAGCTGGGTCCTCTGAATAGTCTGCCCATATGCCTGATGGACTGTTAGTTTTCAGAGCATGTTTGGGGTTTAAGGTTAAGATGGAAAGTTCAATTAAGGCTTTAGTTATCACTTGGAATCAGTAGGTAACAACAACACTGGATCAATCCCTTCACTTTTTATATTGTAGTCCCTCACACGTCAATCTCCAAAACAAGAAAAATATGCAGGCACTATAAAACAACAAGCAAGAAAAAAATAGAGTGCTAATGAAGACAAAATGTATGCATCTTTCAGATGGCTTACATAGACTGAAAAACAAAAATTACCACATGGAGAACTTCTTGAAGATTTGAAAGATGATCTACTGGATTTTTCAGATTGATCAAATTCAGGCAGCAGCTTTCTTTTAATAGGTGGTTGTCCTGAAAAAGACATGTCACTGAACATTTCCAAAATGCATATTCAATAAACATAAATTTCTATGGAACATATATTTAGCTGATTTATTAAATCATGTTTTATGTAGATAGCAGGCAGTGCTTTCTTTTGAAAACATGAGGCTTATTGTATTCATATTTTGGATTGATATATTATGTATCTCTATACTAGACAGATAAATATTACTTTTTGAAATATTTGTAAATAAAGTATTTACAAATAAATCTAAGTTCTAATTAACTCAGCTCCTGATGACTACACAGATTCAACCTTCCATGTTTTTCCCCAGACTTATAGCAGTGATTTGCCAGTGTTTTTTTAAAAATGTTTTTCAGTTTCCCAGCCTGACCTACAATCTTGGCATTTGCTGTCAGAAATTCCAGACTAGAAAGTCAAAATACTAGGAAGCAAGAGGTAAAAAAAATCCATACAATTGCTAAAAATGGCATAGATGTAGTCACCAGAAACTGAATCATGGAGGAATGAGAGAATTTTACATTACCACATTCACAATTCTTCACATGAACATTTCTCATTATTCAAGAAAAATGTAGAATGACTAAACAAAAAGGGTTGAGTTATTTGTAGGGGACAGTTGGAGGAGAGAATGTTATAACTGCCCACTTTTACAGCATATTTTTCCTCTCAATGTGAGCCCTAATAGGATAAAAGCTGTAGAATATTTATAAGAGCAGCTATTATTGCTATTATTCTACTCTTCCATCAATCTTCACTAAAACTCATGTGAATGCTACACTGCCAACCCTTTGATAATATAAATTTGAGACTTTGTATTTTTTGAAATAAGATTTTTCTTCACTGAAGTTAATAATTGTGTAAAACATCAATCTGAGTTATTGGCAGTGTACAGTCTTCAGTACCTTAAATGAATTTTAAGGTTTAAGAAAGCTAAAAAGTACTTACCAAATGTATTCTCTTTTTCCAGGTGTCTTTTCCCACTTCTTGTACATAACAGATAATTATTAGCTGTCAAGATAGATTTTTGAATATTTCTTTGTACTTCTGAATCAGTGAAATCATCATCTTCTATGAAAGCTTTTGCACTTTCTGAAGCTTCTACATCTGAGTAATTATCTGGAGTTTGGGAATAAGGATTGCAAAAACAATTTGGATTCCCTTCTGTTGCATATTTAGTATTGACTCTGCTTTGGTATGGTTGTGTTATCTTCAAAGGTTCAGTTACTTCTTTTGAACATGAAAACCTTCTTTTGAATTCTGCTGGTTGCTTGTATTTCTCAGTAGAAATGTACATAGGTATTTTAATATTTAGCAAAGATTTAGAAGTTTCTTTTTCATTCAGATTCTCTCTGGTTTTACATTTCTCCTTCGGTTTAGATGACGAACTAGCTTTATGCTCCTGTTTAATTTTTGTAATGTGAGTTTTTATTGAATTATGAGTTTGCTTTAAACTTTCATCAACAAACAAATTGCTTACACTGATATCATCAAATTCTTTTAAAAGTCCCATAGCATTTTGGAGAGCCTTCTGAGAAATCTGTACCTGTTTCCCACATGCTGTATTAAAATCACATGGAATGCCTGAATGTTCTATATTTTGATTTTTTCCCCTTTGGGATATATGTAATCTATTTTCTCTGGGAAATACTTTTTTTCTGACAGAATTCACTGTCTTATAATCATAACTGCAATCTGGGTCAAAATTCTGATAACCAGATAAATCAGATTCAATTTCAGAAAAAAGTAGGCTTGCTTTCTTTACTGATTCTTTAGATAACTGAACAGGCTTACCACTTGCTGTGCTAAAAAATCCACAGTTGTCAGTAGAAAAGTCTGATTTGCAATTCTTTTTGTTGGAAGTTCGGGTATCAGAACAGATATGCATTTCAGTAAAGTCATCTGAAGTTTTACGATTTAATTCAGGCACAATTTCCATTAATTTGGGTACAACACATGATAATGCTTGGGCGTTTTCACAGAATTTTTTGGTTATAGGAAACGGGGACGGGTCTGAATATTCTGTTGGAATCTTCTCTACACTCAAATAGCTGGAACCAATACAGGCCTTGCTACCAAAAGCAACAGAAGAACTTCCAAAGGCATTACCTTTATTTGCTTCAGAATGAGATTCTAAGTTACTGAGGTTTTTATGAAGAAAGTGTTGGGCATTTTTTAATGCTTCCTGAGAAACATTAACAGTTTTACCACTTGCTGTTCTAAAACTGAATGCAACTGGGCTAGCTTTCAACTGTTTTGAAGGGGAGCCTTTTTCTCCATTAGTTGAGGATTTCTCTAAGGTGCCAATATCTAAAAAATGCAAGCTACACTTTGGTGTCATCCAATTTTCATTTTTACAGGTTTTTCCAGATATGTTGACATTAGTTTCTGCATTAACATCTGACTCAAATGCGTTCATGTTCTTCACTGAATGTATCTCATTACAGCTGAAATTGTTATCTGAACCAAAATTCTGGTAACCTGATAAATTAGGTTCAATTTCAGAAAAAAGTTGTCTTGCTTTATTCAGCGATTCTTTAGATAACTGAACAGGCTTACCACTTGCTGTGTTAAAAAACATACATTTATCGGTAGAAAAATCTGATATGCAGTTCCCTTTGGTGGAAACACAGGTATTAAAACACTTGCCCCTTTCAAAACTTTCATCTGTAGTTTCACAATTTGATTCAGAGTGAGTGTCTACCAACATGGGCATAGCACATGGTAAAGTTTGGGCAGTTCTACATAATTCTTTAGTTATAGGAAACTGGGATACATCCAAATATCCCATTGGCATCTTCTCTACATTCAAGTAACCAGAAGCAATGCAGTTACTGCCAAAAGCATCCAAAGAACTTCCTAACATATTACATTTATTTGTTTCAGAGTGAAATTCCAAGTTACTGTAGTTTTTATGAAGAAATTGTTGGGCATTTTTTAATGCTTGTGGAGAAACTTTAACAGTTTTACCACTTGCCGTTTTGAAACTGAATGCAGCTGGTCTAACTTTCAATTGTTTTGAAGTTGAGGTTCTCTCATTAGTTGAATATTTCTGTAAGGTGCCAGTATCTAGTAAATTTAAATCACATTTTGATGTCATCCAATCTTGATTTTTACCTGCTTCTTTCAAAATACTGATTTTTCCCCCTCCATTAAAATATGATTCAGATGCATTTATATTCAAGGTCAGTCCTTTAAAGATCAGTCCACTCTTGAAACCCTGTTTAACTGTGTTTGATAGCACACCCAAAGAATTATTTTTAGAATGTCCAATTTCTCTACATTTCTCAGCTCCTTCTCCAAATTTAAAATTCTTTTCAACTGAATCTTCAACACTAGGTTTTATAAGATTACCAATATTGTTCATATTTCCAAAAAAGAGAGCTTCTTCTGAAAGAAGATGTCTTGCTTTAAGTAAAGATCTGTCAGAAAATGTAATTTGCTTACCACTAGCTGTATGAAAACCACTAGTTTGTTTTTCCCTGTTTTCAGAGACATTCTCATGGTTGCATCCAAAAAAGATTTCAGTCTGATTTAATTCTGTACTCTCTTTCATAGAAGGGATAACTTCTTTATGTCTAGCATTTGTCTTCCTTTTGCAATATGACATATTTATCTCTTCCTGTATATCAGACCTTGTCAACAAGTTAAGTCTCTTATTTTTTTCTGCAAATATGCTCCCATCACTAACAGTGTGAATGTTCTGTAGAAAGTATTGTTTTTCTGGATTACTTACTTTTTCCTCTTGTTCTGAAATAAAGCTCTCTTTTGCACCTGCATTATTCCAAGTATTATTTTTTTCAGTTTTAGCAACTTCAACTAAGCATGTTAGATCAGACAAAGTTTCTGGGCAATTATTGTTGCAGCAAGTTTTCCCATAATTTACAAAATGGTGTACAGGTAAAGCATTTTGACTTTTAGTGGATAATAATTCATTTTCTGATACATGTACAGAATATTTTTGAATAATTTTCAAGTTTACTTCTGTGGTGCTAGTAATCTGGACAACACTATCTTTATGGCAGTCCACATCTTTTAACTTATTTTCTGTATCTTCTTTCACAAAAGCAATTGTATCTTTTGTTGTACCTTGTATTATATATTTAGCATTTCCTTTTTTGGCTTTCTGAGGCCAATCAATATCTATTTCTTCAATAGGCATATGCCAACTACTGCATTTGTTTGAACCATCTGTTTTTATTTTATAGGAATTCAATATTTTACCCATTCCATTCATATTTCTGGCTAATTCTGTACCTCTTCTTGTAATCTCATCTTTGTTTTTAACTGAACTATGATTTCCCAAATCAGACTGTAAGGGATCTGAAATAACTGGAACAAAACATTTGTTTTCTTTTCTGTTTGATTTCAGCAATATAACCTGCTCATTGCTTTGTCTGTCAGTATTACATTCCCCAGTATCTATATGCTTAAAAGAGGACTGATTATCACCTGGATCGTCCACAAATCCCGTATCTTTCCAATTCTTAGAATTTAATTTTTTTTTATTAAAACATCTAGTCTTGTTAGTGTTATTGTACATCATAGTCTTGTGTTTTCTAAACTGGGTAAATTCAAATTGACTGTCTGTTTCTTCCAATATATTAGTAAGTTCAGTAATTTCAGCTACTTGGCTCGCTGTTAAATTGTGTTTTTCTTTAGGGTGCTGATTTTTAAGTACATTTTGAAGAGACTTATTGCCATATTCAAGAAAACCAATTTTCATATCATCTGAGTGAATAGAGTTCACCACAGAATCAGAAACATGTAAGTTTAGTTCATTTTGTCCAACTGAAAAATTCTCAGTATTTTCCTGTTTATTTTGACTTGAAATAGCACCTTTTTCTTCATTCTGAAAGTCTTCAAGAAGTTGATCTTCTATATCCTTGAACAGTAATTTGCCTTTTCTAATTTTATCAGCAGATAGCACTATCTGTTTATCAGATGCAGTCTTGAAACCTTTGAATTTCTGAATTTTCCTATGACAAAGACATCCTAACTCTCTCTGCTTATCACCAGGTGCACCTTCTTTTAAACTTAGTAATGGAGACAGTTTTGTATCCATTTCTTTCTCTAATACCATAGTTTTAGATTTTGATGCTTTCGTTGAATGAATACCAGTGTCCAAAAATTGTGCAGTTAATTCCAAGGTTACTTGTTCATTTTCTGTTTCTGATACTTGCATCGGCACTGTACATTCTTTAATAAATGCTTCTTGTGATAAACTACAATTTGTGAAATCAGTCTTTCTATTCACACAAATATTGCTGTGACAGATTTCATGGAATCCTTTTTCATTTACCTGTGTTTGATAATTAGCAGCAATATCTCTGGAAAACATTACATCTTCTTTCTTCATATTATTTTTTAGAAGTAGTGCTGAACTATCAGTAGTGTTATGTTCAATATTTGACTTTTTACTATCTGTAGTTTCATATAACATGCCAGTAGATGTATAGCATTTTTCAGAATCTATTTGCTTTCTTTCTTTTGTGGAATGATTATCAGCAGTTTCAATTTGTCCTGTAAGAAGTTGAATTACAACAGGGATGTGAGTTAAAATGATATCAATATAAACATATCATAAACTTCTGTAGTATAATAGTAAAAAATACTAAAGTATTTTTTTCAGGATGTCAACTGAGAAGTCACAACTTTTGCTTTATATCTGAATTGTAGATTTTTATTCTATATCTGAAAAAACATTAGATATTAAAGCACTTGTATGCTTTTATATTTATAGTTAAACAGAACAGGTTTGTCTATACCAAAGAAACAGCTTTCTCTGAGATATTTAAATCTTTTTCAGGCATACCTATATGAACAAAATGCATATTTTTAATTATGATTTCCCTCTAAAACCACCCCAATAGAACATACCAATAGAGTTGATTTTTTAAAAATAAAATGTATACCTTTTCAACACATAATAAATAATTGGGATTCAGTAATATATTCTTAGCAAAATCAAGTCCTTTTTTCTAGAAATATTTGAAATTACAATCTACTTTTGGAATGGTATATTCAGTCCACCTTCCTCTTCATTAGCTCTTAGAGAAACCTTTTTCCATCCAGAAATGGGGGAAAGGAGGGGAAATACTTTATTTTTAAGATATGTTATTTTTTACTTATACTGACCAGCAGGAGGCAATATATGACCAGCTTCATTCTATCTCAAATTTGTCACTTGTCAATTACTAAGACCCCATAGAAAGCTCTGTGGGCTCTGTATAAGTCTCAAATAGAACAACACAGGCCTCCTTATTGTCAGTATCTGAAATTCCAATATTTTTCTTAGTTTTTATAATTAACCATACTTATTTTATCTATCTGAAAAGGACTTCAGCAACATTTAATTATATATACAGTATATTTTAATAGACCTTTTCAATGCAGTAAACAGAAGTCACAACAATGAACTGAAACATATAAGGAATTTTAACACTTAAGTTGTAGAAGTTAATACACAAAGGAATATAAATATTGTACCTTCATTCTTGATTAGGATTTCAGAAAGTTCAGAGATATTGGTTTGTAAAGTTGTACATACTGGCACAAAGCAAGTAAGAGATCCATCTCTCTGGGTGGTTCCTTCTTCCCGCTGAACTAGAGAATTATTTAAAGCATAAATGAATTTTTTGGGTCGCCTTTTCAAACTGGAAAGTGAGCTAATATTTTTCAAGCTTGATTTTGTGTGTTGTCTGCCATCACTAGAAGTTTGATTTGAAATATTACCTAGATGGCCTGAAGAACTTTTATCCTTCCTTGAGAAATCAGAGTGAATACTTTGGATTTCTGAGGATTCTGTTAAAGTTCTGCTCTTTAAGAAATAATTATTGTCTGAAAAATTAGTCAATAAAGGTGAGTTTTCGGAAACGGATAACTTTTCTGGAGAACTCATCTTACTACCTTGTATTAGACATGGTGTGTTTAACATATATGATTTTAATATTTTAGGACTACTGCATTCTTTTTCAATAGATGATGGACTAGCCGGAGAAGTTTTCTTGACCTGTAAGATAGAAGGTGAACTAATGCTCTTCATGAACCTTTTTTCAAGCTGCGTTATTTCAATATCAGACAAGTCCAACTGAGACCATGGACAAAGCAAAGATGATGGCATATTCTCCTTTCCGTTCACTGCATTCTGTATTGTTGGGACATTTGTATTCAGGTTACATTTAGAAGATTTTAACTTTCTTTCACATTTTCTTTCATTAGAAGACTTAATCATTTCATGTTCTCCTTCAAGTTCATGATGATTCTTTTCATAAAAAAGAGTTTTTTTATTCTCCTCAACCGGGTTAATTTTTTTAAGGAAAACTCTGCTGCTGGCAATGTTCAGAGAAAAATCATTTGTTCCACCATGATTATTTTCATCCTTTGGTACATTTGATGGCTTTTGGTATCCATGTAGCTCAACAGGAAATGGATTCTTATCAAAAGATTCATTTAAAAAACTTTCAAGATCTGTAAATAATTGCAAAACAACAGCATCAAAAGTAAAATCCCACTAAAGAAATTTGGTAACAAAAAATTATATGAGAATTCAATTATAAAATCTAGGTAAAGGCTTAGGAAACATTAATGTAGTCATTTATACATGAAAATTCAATGTCCATTTGAAACTAACTATCTGTAATGGTATGTGGAAATAATCTTGGGAAACAGTGCAACAAGACACAGCCAAGGGAACAGGAAAATAAATTATTTTGCAGTAAGAATGTGGGTGGGTCAAGAGGTTCAGAAGTACTTTCAGATTTACAAGTCTGTTAATGTAACTTTGTAACAAAGCAGAATTATTTCATCTGGTCATGCTGTCTGTCTGGTCTACCTAGTAAGGCCAACATGATCCAAAATATTATCAATTATGGTTCATTTAATTACTAGACAAAACTAATCAAATAAATACTGTATCCTAAACAAATATTCTAATATTTGCAATAGTGGAAAATATTTGTTTAACAAATAAAAATCTTAAAGAAAAAGAGGCAAACTAAGAGTTATAAACTCTTAATAAAGGACAAATGCTCACTGTGGATTTTGCTGTCCATTTCTGCATGCGTAATTTCAATTCCTGATGAAGATTGCCTATTAATATTATTGCTCTTGAGACTTTTCCCACGTTTGGAAAAAATACCATACATGATCTAAAAACCAAAGCAATGAAAATTAATTTATAAACTTATGTATCAGTTGAAAATTCTAATACCAAATATGCATTCTTTACTTACAGTATCAATTATTTCATTATGGATCTTTGTTCCAGAAACTGAATCATTTCTTCTGTCTACAATTAAAACAATATATATTATTTGTAGTTATTTTATGACTCATTGATGGAAATGTATGTTTTATGTCAAACTTGTATTTAGTAAAGATTTGTGAGAATTTTATTTCAAAATACAGAACATATTTAATGAAATAAACTGAACAATGAAATATTCTAATAAAACTATTGGTACTTATATTAAGCTTGAACAATGCAACCATTTGCAATGATTGCAATGAATTAATTATATGGATCCAACATATTTATCTCTTTTAGTTATCTTTCTTTAGATATTCCTTGACTTATGATTGCTCATTTAGTGACTGTTTGAAGTTATGACAAACCCCCACACAATCCATAGCCACATAATTGCATTTTGGGTGCTTGACAACTGGCTCACCACAGATTATTTGCAGCATCCCACAATCACATGACTACATTTTTTTGTTTTTGCCAGTTTTACAATATTTAATTCCTGTTTTTGGCAAAAGCCACTCAACTGTAAAAAATACTGAAAAATCTGGTGACATGGTAACTCAACTTATGACCACAGTGACTTGTGACTGCAATTCTGGGGTCAGTGTCAGCATTCAAGTAATGCCGTAAAGGTGGCCTCAGTCAGGTTCACTTCAGGGTTGACATATAGTCATAAGTCAAGGACTACTTGTAGTAGACCTGTAATTATTCAACTTAAACTTTTAAGAATACATTTGATTTCATATTTATTTATACTCAGCCTTTCATTCAGGAACTCAACTCACTGTAGTCCCTCCTATTTCTTTCCACAACAGCTCTGTGAAGTAGGCTGAACTGAGAGATAGCAGCTAGCTCCAAGTTATTCAGTAAGCAGTGGCTGATGATGTAGTCAAATTGCGTTTTCCCACTTATTGTCCATCACAGTAACCAGTATGTCACACTGATTCTATTTCTACCTCTTTAACCATATTGAAAATGAAACAAGTATAGGGCTAATAAATATCAGCTGATTTCAAAAGAACAGTAATTTTAATAACAATCTATGTATTATATTAATTAGAATTGCAAAATGTCTTTCTCTTGTAGTTACTCTGTATTTACTATTCTTTATCCTCACATTTCAGTCAGAACTGTGTTACCTTCATTAGCGATTATGACAGTTGGAGAAAGTGTAGGAGGTGTTGCTAATGAACTTGTCCAAGACATATCAGGATCTGCTTCTGCTCCCAAGCTCTCAGAAATGCATTTCTGTGTCTGAACCTAAAATATAATGAACAACTGTTTAAACAAAGACACAGACACAGACTCACACACAAACACATATGGTACTCTCATAATTAAAATATTTTAGAATAAAATTACCTCAAAAATCTTGGGTGTTTGTAATAAACTTTCACTTAGTACTGAAAAATATGAAAGAAGGTATTCTTAGAATAAGCATATATTTATAAACTAATACAACTTTCAGTGCAACTGATAAAGACATTAATATTTACCATATTTATTATTTTGTTTTTCTTGTACAACCGGACTGAAATATAAAGAAAAATAGTTATTTAAATCAAAAGCATCCTTAAACACAATTTTAATTTCTATAACTACATAAAATATAATGAACAATGTTCACACATCCAGTTCATCTAAACAAGATGTATATTTTTAAAGTGAATATGGATATTCTCAGAGCTCCTGATTCTATAGCACTAATGAAGTAGTCCTTTGATTATTTTAATTTTCCCAAAAGACAATAACTATTATATAATGATATTTTATATCATAGTTTGAAGGTAATTATTTTCTTATCTCTCTGCAGAAATATATTTACCTATCAGAAATTATCTTTAGGAAAAATTACATATCATAAGTATCACAGAGGTAAGTTATGCATCTCTCTGAAGCATCTGCACTAGAGCAACAGCGAGGTAATATTAGGTTTTGATTGCACTTATTTTGATCAGAACATGTCCAAACTGATTAATACTGTTCTTGATAATGGTGAATCTGACATGGCCATTATTAAAATTAGTTACCTAGTGTAATTCTTTCCCATTCTACCAAACTGGTAGGTGAAAGCCTCAATTGTTCAAATCTATGGTCTAAAATACATGGGTCTATCTGCTGACAGTCATAACGTATGAAGAAAACTGTATGTAGAAGGGGTTTATAGGTTGAAAAAGGTGACCTGAATGAAGGTGAACTGATCTTGTAGAGTTAAGATAAATACATGTTGGGGAAATGAAGATGTAAATTTAACTATAAATGAAAAAGCTAAAATGTATGACATAAGGTATGAATCCATGTCATCTAGACTGTTGTTGGTGTGTATGAAAGTAGAAATTCAGTGATAGCTATTACTGTTCAATACACTGATTAAAAATGAGCAAGGATGAGTTTGGAAACAACTGTGAAACATGAAATGCAGACAGAATAGAGCATATAGGAACATGGACAATTAAAAAAAAAGTGGCTGGACCATTCAAAGATCCAAGAATTAATGAAAATAATAATTTGTGTATCTTTGAACATCTGCTTGGAAAATGTTATGTTTCAAATTTATGGTTTAGGCATGTGTATGAATTTATATTTACATTTAATTGAAAAGCTTAATTGTTTTTATATGATGAAAGATCAATACAGTTAATAAAGGATACAAGAATGATGAGAGGTTCTGAATATGGAATATACCACAACTTGGAACTCTCACGATCTTATGCAGCCTTAGAAGGAAAGGAAAAATGTAAAAAAAAAATAGAGAAGTCTGAATGATTGCAGGAAAAAAGTATGACATTATGAATATTTGTACTAATAAATTAATCTTCCAACAGAATGAATGAAAAGTAGACATAACAAAAGAGCATGTGGAAGCTGCTTGGAACAGAATGAAAAAAAATGCTACAAGTGCTACAGAAATGTATGGAGTAATGCTAAGGGAGAATACGAAAAAAGATTCTTGGTAGAATGATGAAGTGAAGGCAGCAAAAGAGGTGCATATAGGAAGATGATTGCTAAAAAATTAGGAAATATGTTGTATCAAGAGAATTAGGTAGTCAGGAAAATGTATAGTTAAAGAAGATGAGATAAAATTAAAAGAAGCAGAAAAAAATGCAGAATTATTTTGCTGGAAACATTTTTAATGTGAAAAGCACTAAACAAAGTCCTCCAGCAGAATGAAAACTATTAAAAATAAAAGTATCGAAATTATTTTGGGTGAAACTAAATAGTGAAATATAAGAATATGTTTCTGCCCTTTTTGTTGGGTGAAGAGGAAAAAGCAGAAAATTGTGTTGGAGTTGGTAAGATTCTTAGAAATGGAGAACAAAAGTACTGTATGAAAGTGTCAGAGAGAGCAAGGATGTTTTGCAACAGCAAAAAGGCAGAGATATACTGAAAGAAACAGATGTTAACTAGATATAGCTATATTGTTTTTTACACATTGTACCCTAATTTGCTTGACTATTTCTTATGCCTCCAGAAAATGTATCCACATCGATGTCACTACACTCATTTCAATATACCAAATAATTAACAGCTAAAGTCTGAGGCACTTGTTGCCATGTTGAATTAATCTGGTGTAGCAGTAAGCCAATATGCTAGCCTGGTTGGTTAAAGGCATCAGGCTAGAAAACAAGAGACTGTGAATTCTAGTCTTTCCTCAGATGCAAACCAAGCTGAATGATTTTAGCCAGTTACTCTTTGTCAACCCTAAAAAGGCAATAAATGATTCCAAGAAATCATTATCGATATGCCCAAGCATTGTGATGTTACCTTGATTTAAAAGACAGATTTAGCTGTAACAATGGAATTATTTTTTGTGTTGTTATAAACAAGATCTATATCTGCATCAGCATCCATAGATAAATAAATGAGATGCACCTTGCAATAACACAGGAACTAGAAAGATCCATTCCTTCATTTGATTCATCCACTTGTGTCCTCGGCCTAGGCATTTCACTGAAAGTTTTACCTGTATCAAAGAAATGTAAGCAAAAAAACCTTTCACTACTAAGATAATTCAATTTTTCTACAGTTGTCTAATTAAATCTTGAAGGCTGCAGGAAATATGTTTGTTATTTAATCATTTTTTAACCATTTATACCATTTCTAGCTCCTCAGCTCCATTGCCCCTCTGCTTATGGTCATTTCCACCCTTTTAATAGTTAAATCAGTTTAGTGTGGGTACAGGATCTAGTAATCCAGAACAAGACATTAAATCTATGAAACATAACTTAAAGAGATTGTGCAGATCTATGTTTTAAACAAAGTGAGTGAATATAAAAGATAAAGGTAAAGATTTTCCTGTCCAATTGTGTCTGATCCAGGGCACGATGCTCATCTGTTTCTTGGCCGAGGGAGCCAGCTTAGTCCTAAGACATTTTCTGTGGTTATGTGGCCAGCATGGCTGTATGCCATGGGCGCACGGAACACTGTTACCTTCTCACTGGTGGTACCTATTAATCTACTCATATTTGCATGCTTTTGAACTGTTAGATGGGCAGGAGCTGGGGCAGGAACAGGAGCTCACCCTGTGGCGCTTGGGTTAACCCGGGTTATCAGATTTCCAGCTGACAAGCTCAGCATCTTTAACTGAGCCATTGTGCCCTAAGTGAATAGTAATGGTTAATAAAACATACAAAGCACCAAGAATATTCTAAAGATACAGATGCTAAATACTATTTTTAACAAAACATTACAATATGTTGAAAATGCTTCAGAAATTCAATTTGAGTACTAATTAGGGAAATGGAACATTTAGTGATTAAGAAATGAATTTCAGAGAATTCCATTTTCTCCTGACTATGCCATTCCAAGCACAATTGCAATTTACAGAAGTTATTTGAATCAATGTTCTAGAAGTATCCTAGAGGGTCTAGATGATCCCTGTCACTATTGTGCTTCATAGCCAGACTACCCCTGAAATATCTCAACGCTTCCTAATTCAAAGGATTTTTTAAATGATCAACCATTGTAGAAAGAGAAAGGTTCTGAAGGAAACAAAATGCTCTGTTCCTAGATCAATGAATTTTGCCTTCAAGATACAAGCAAAAGTTGAAATATAGATTACCAAGGACAAACTAGACAATATGTATCCAGGATGAAATCTGTTCTATACACTATAAACCCAGAAGTGGCTGAAATTGTCTTCAATTGTTTCAGGTTTTTATGGGTCAAAATTTTATTTATTTTATTTTATACCATAATCATCAACCCAACATTTCTGTTTTATACAGACCACAATGTTTGCACTGACACCTAATATCCGCCAAATGTCACTTTTCTAGCTGTAGACTTTTATGTAGCCAGAAAAGTACAATTTCCACAGAAGAGGTATCTATGTCAGCCCTGGAAGCCATAATTACGAGGCCTCTGCAGGCTGCCACACATAAGCACATGGGAATTAGGGAGGGGGTACTTTCGCAGTTAGAAGGTTTGGTAGACACAACATTCTTTTCTAATGTGTCAAGGCCATCATGATTAGCACCTGGAAGAGGAGTGACAAGAAGAAAGAGAATGATGGGTATAGAAATGGATTGGGGAATGTGACCTATGATGATGGAGAAAGGTGGATCTTTGATTCTCTTTTGGGTGGGGGAAAACCTGGGCCTTCAGATTAAGGTTTTTCCCAGATGTGCCAACATGGTTTCTTTAATAAATTCTTACTTGGATAAAGATTTATCTGAGTGCTGACTGAGTTACTGTAATTTAGATGGAACACTGACACGTTGTGTGTGAGGGCTCAGCAGTTAAAAATTTGTCAGCTGGAAAACTGACAGCCTGGGTTCAAGACGCAATCATTGTGTGATGGGGTGATGTCTTGTTACTTGTTCCAGCTGCTGCCCACCTAGCAGTTCAAAAGCATGCAAACATAAGTAGAAAATTAGGTACTTCGGTGGGAAGGTAACTACGCCTCGGTGTATATTCATGCTGGCCACATGACCATGGAAATGTTTTTGGACAACACTGACTCCCTTCGCTAAGAAACAGAGATGAGCACAACTTCCTAGAGTTGGCCATGACTAGAAAGAGGAAATCTTTATCTTTACCTTTAATCATAAACCCAGGGCCAGTCAACACAGAAAACTACTCCATTGTGCTTTCTATGCACATTTTATGAAAACTGATTCTGAAGAAAATATTATCTTTGTTGATAGTATGATTAAACCAAATTCTTGGTTTAAATCAAGAGAACACAAATAATCTGGATATGACCAGAATAACTTTACAGAATATGTTACCCCAAAGTGATAAATGCATTTATAAGAACTGCAAAAAATTTCCGGGTTCTTTTCTTCAAAAGTGAATTTACTTTGGTTACAAAATGGCATTTTACTACATTAAGGATTTCTGAACATGTTCACTTTTTGATGACAAAGTTGGTAAACAATTAAAACTGTATATTTCAGCCAACACAAAGTCTTATATTAAGTAAAAGGAAATGTATCCTTTTCAGATAAATTTGTAAAAATAAGAAAAGTTGGTTTAACACAAAGAAACTTGTTACCTTTAACGTCTCAAGGAAATCCAGAATGCCAAAGCTAAACAAGAATTGTAGTATTTAATCCGTCTCACCTTTTAAAGTGCTTTGTATACATTGTATTAAAGTTAGAAATATTTACTAGAAGTACATATTGACAGCAGAAGTTCAACAAATAGAAGATCAAGAGGCTTATGAAACTTGAAGATTTATATCTCCAAATTTATTATTATTTAAAAAGAAACCCATACTTGTTTACTTTGAAACTACAAGATTAAGCTAATTCCTAGCTGAACACACCTATCAACATTAAAGTACATTGATCCTGAAATCATAGGTTATTTGGCAGGTACATTTTTTTATCTTTTTATGGGGAAATTGATTTATTTTTTATTTAAAAGATCTATATCCTTCCTACAGATATTCCTTGACTTACACCCAATTGGGATTGGAAATTCTGCCTTTAAACAATGTACTTATTAAGTAAATCTTATCTGATTTTACAACCCTTTTTGTGGAGGCCAATAAAGAATCTGGCTTCCCTATTAACTTTGTGAGAAACCTCCTGCAAAAATTATAAATAGTGAACATATTACCCCAGCACACGACAACTGTTTTAAATACATGCCAATTGCCTGAATTTTCATCATGTCATCATGAAATGCTGTGACAGTAATTGCAGGGACTGATCATAAGCCAGGTTTTTTCCCAGTGTCATCATAACTTCAAACAGTTGTTAAACAAGTGGTCATATGTTAAGGATTACCTCTATTTCTCTGAAGGAAGAGAGAAAGAATCTCTCTTTCTCTCTGTATTTGTATGTGTATGGTTTGTATGTGTGCATATAAAGTTGCACAGACACATATACCTAGCATATTTATAAATGTATGCACACATACACAAACGTACACCTAAATAATCTTATCTGGAACAGAATGAATCTTCCTAAAATAATAGGAAATTATAAAAGCTAAGAAAAGATTCTAGGACTACAAATATTTAACCAAATGGCTTTGGGAAAAGGTGATTTTTAGACTTCCTAAACAAATATGATGTCCCTGATTTGTCAAACTTTTGGCGGACACACATCTAGTAAGTCATAGGTATCAAACTCAATCGGAAATTGGGAAATTGATCTGTCCTAGATGGGGCAATCATAATAGAGCTTATAAGGAGTAAAACCACCCAATATATAACAAAGGGTTCATAAATGTTCCTATAAAGTCTGTATCTGGGTTAAACAATAACTATGTGAATGTGAAGAAAATTAACCTTTTACTTCATACTAAATGACTATATGACCACTTCAGATTGCTGAAATGTAATTCCCACTCAATTCAATGGATTTTATTTCTAAGTATATTTTTTCCTTATGTACTTTTTATCATATAGAACTATAATATGATCCTTACCGATTCACATATACACAATGTATGTATGGTACGAGTACATTATTCCCTGGTGTCAGACAGGAAAGAGAAAAAACATTATACAATACTAATTTACTGTGGATAAGTCTATTATATGTAATGTTTTCTGATTACATTCCTATATCAAAGCTATTAATTTATTTTGTTTAGCTATACCCATCCCATGGTGCTCTTTGTTTTTATTAATTGTTCATGTCTCAATATTTTATCTTCAAATCTAATGTAAATGTTGGCAGATGTGTGAGTTATAGAGGAGGACATGGTAAATGCAGTCTCTCATCTAGTACACATTTAATATTAATCTACAAGACAGAGACTACTTTGAATCTACAAATGTTAAGTTTGTAAATGTCTGCCTTACTTTTCATTTTTCTTTTGATTCCCTATTTTCCTCTATGTGTAGTGATAAATATGAAGTTAAGTTACTATTCAATACATCAGTTACAGATAAAGTCTGATAGTTGAAGTCAAATTTAAATTTGGGGAGCAGCAACATTTTCACTGACTGAAACTGATACTTTTGCAAAATGGGTTGACTATGTTCAGCATCCCCCCCCCTCCCCGGAATGGGACAATATGGTGTGGCCAGCTCAGCATAGCCAGCTCTGCATGGCCAGCTTGCCACCACCAAGTGACCTCTGCTAACTCATTGCCGCCAAGTCATCACAGGACAACTGAACACAGCCAATTTGACGTGGAGACATTTCGCTGCAGATAGCTAAAGGGAGAGCCAAGTGGCTGGGCAAGCGAGCAGGTGGGAAGAACACAGAGCAGCGGAGGCCAGGGGCTTACCATTTTCATATATATCTCACTGTCACCGCTGCCACAGCACTGAGCTCCAGGACTTTCGGAGTTTTGACCGTTCGGGGGCAGTGGTGAATCAGGAAGGCAGTGAAGAAGCGGCAGCAGCCAGGCACGTCTCATTTTCACACACTCTGGTGCCATGAGCTGCTCAGTGGCAGCAGTATTTGGGTCATTTGGAAGCAGCAGCAGTGGTCAGGGATGTATGAAAACGGGATGCACCCAGCCTCCATTACCTCTTCGCCACTATCCTGAATGGCCCAAACTCTGAACACCCTGGAGTTCAGTGCAGTGACAGCGATGGGTGTGTGTTCCTGCTCGTTCACCCACCCAGTTCTCCCTCTGGCTGCCTGCAGCAAGTTGTCCTTGCATTGAATGGACTATGTTCAATTGTCCTGTGACAACTTGGCAGCAGTGAGTTGGCAGAGGAAACTTGGCAATGGCGAACTGGCCACACTATTGTGGCTGTGCCGAGTTGTCCTAGACCCTTTTTTTTCTGTGGTTTTGGAGAAGATATTTTGATTTGCCTATTCTAAAAAAAAAAGTGCTTATACTTTACCCTAGGTTTTGAGATGTCCTACAACTCAAAAACTATACTGTGACTTTTCAACAATCGCCAAATTTAGGTGGCGAGATAACAGAGGGCTTAAGTCTACAATAAATAAATTAAAAAAAATAAAGCTTGGGAAATATGTATCTTGCACAGTTAAAAAAAGCTTAAAAACAAATGGAAGGCAAAAGATACCACTGGCCAGTTGTCATGATGGAGATACAACTACTAGTATATCCTGAGAATTTGATTGGAAGAAGAAAGACTTGTAAGCTTGATGTTTATTTGGTTTTAAAAACAGAATGGATTAGATAGTTCTTTTGTCTGATGGATGAGGAATTCCCACAAATTAGTGACACTGTCTTTTATTCTATACTAAGGGTGCCGGCGTGATATTGTTTTTCTACATAAATCAGGGATATACAGTATTTTTAAATATGAGAATTAAAAAAGTAAAGGGAGATGTTTAGCAAATATAGCCTTAGCATCACAACAGTAGGGATCATATTAGTTAAATCAATTTCCCGTTATATTTCTTCACTTGGTAAACTGTCATAGGTAAAAGATCTTACAACATTTTACAGCTCTTTGAATAACAACTAGTTTTTCTTTATCATATACTCTGATTGATGAACACTTTGTATTATAGATCAACTAGACTGTCAACTAAGAAATTATACTGTAGTAGTCTCTGACAATTCATTGTCAGAGCATAATAACTTCATTCTTTTCAGCATATTTTCTGCTGCTGCTTTTCAAGTTTTGGTTTTGATCTAATTCTGTCAACGTTTTCAGACTGCAATTCTACAGCCTCCACCTATACAAGGAAACTGTTATACAACATTTTTAATGTTTTATTTCACACAACATTTTATACTACGTATTTCTCTTTTGCTTAAAACTATTTCTATCTAGTTTTATGATTCTTCAAAAGTCCTTTTGAAGTTTCCTGGGGTTTCAAAATAATCTTACCTTACTATTCAAGAAAACCCAGTCCCAAAGCCCCACCAGACAAGGAAAATGAGTTACACCGCTCTTTGGAGGGCGGCCTAGAACAGAATGTCACTCATTGTGCTCTAAGCATTCCTTAAATGTGAACATGAGTTGTTAACAGTCAGAGTCTGAAAATATAAGGGCCTAAATTAATAAGTTTGCTGGTATCTGCAATTTTTATGCAGTTTCTGCAACTAGGAAACAAAAGCCTGGCTACCAAATCCTGCATAAATTCACCAGGAAAAAAACAAAACAAAACAGGGCAAACAAGCTTACTATAAGGACTCTCTTGCTAGTTGTCACTGGGATAAATTCTACATACTTCTGTGCTTATGAAGAAACCTTCAAAGAGCAGAGTAAAATAGGGTTCATTTTGGGAATGTTCCAAAGTTAATTTAATATGGAAAGATTGCAGTTGACATCAAAGGACTTTGAAATGAGCCCTTCCTAAGGCTATGAGAGATGACAGACAAGTACCAAATAATCATTTTGTCTATATTTTGTTCTACAGACAAAGGATAATAGAGGAACTAGTTCTTCATATTTCCTATTCTAGTCTCTCAGCATACCGACTTCCAGCCTAAGGAGAGACCCATATTTGCCTGCACAGGGCCAAGCCCTTACGTGATTTTCTTTAAGTTTTCCCTGTTCTTTAAAAAAATGCAAATAACATAAGATTGGTCCTGTACTGGAATTTCTGAATTCCTTTTTTTTTTTTTTACTTCCAGGTGTCTGTATTTAATATTCAGTGTGTGTTTATTTCTAAAACTTATCAATTTTATCTGAAAAGATTTCAAGAAATCTGGTAAGAAAATTCATTTTTAAAAAATGTTACTAGTATTAAAGGAAGTCCCTTCTTGGAAGCTTGTTTTCATAGGAAAGCTCCATTAACGATAACAATAAACCTCGCTGTAATTAAAATATTATCTTGGGGGAAGCGACTATTCCTTGGATCAGAGCAGTGCAGGAAATGATTTCATGCCTTTCCACTTCTAGTTTAGTCCCCAAAATGATAACTTGCTTTTATATTTTATATTGTTTATTTTATTTATTTATAAAATTTATTGGCCACCCATGGTAGCATGGAGTAACTTAGGCAGCTTAAAGTTATATCTAAGTTAAAACATAAAACACAAAAGTTAAAATCAAACATTAAAACTAAAGAGACATGGGGAGGATGAGGGAGCAGAATGGGTGGGAGGGGGGATCTATTATTACTCAAACCAACTCCACTGTGCTGTTCCCCCACTGGGGTCCTAAGCCGATTGGCAAAGGTACATCTTTAGTTCCTTATGAAAAGATGAGAGGATTGGAGCCAGTGGTGGAATGTAAAATTTACCACCACCGGTTCTATGAGCATGGCTTGGTGGGCATGGCTTGGTGGTGGTGGGTCATGTGACCGAGTGGGCATGGCCAACTCAACCTCACTCACGGCAAGGTGGGGCGGCACCTTGCTGTGAGTGACATAGAGTT
>JANHFL010003483.1:201750-222673 GCA_032468155.1 Oxyrhabdium leporinum | reverse complement strand
CCTACCCCCCCCCCCCCCCCCAACCACAGGCAGGGAGTTTAGCAGTACATGCGCAAGAGATGTTGCAATTAAGAATTGTATAGAATCAGGTTAAATATAGACCCCTTTTTATATTCCTGTACTTCTGGCTTCACTTTTTTGACTTTAGAATTTAGGATTTTGCTAGTAGCCTTTCTCTCTGGGGTAGTACTGTAAATTGTTATATGGAGTAAAGTAACTTCACCCCGAATGAGAAATGGGTATAAAGGTCTTGAAGGGGTCAAAATAGAATGGATAAATTTGGCTGTGAGAGTAGATCAAAACTGTATTTGGTCAGAAATAATTATCTTAATATTTGGAGAATGCTTTTTTTTTCTCCCATGCTTGCAGGAGGAGATATATAGTGAATGGGATTTCCTCCCCCCCTCAGATTTCTGCATTTAAAAAGTGTGCTTTAAATGTTATGATTTAAGAATAATCTTGCAAAGCAAATTTAGTATTTACTGTTCATGAACAACTTTCCGTTGCAGTTCTTGGAACAGAAATATGGCTATTTCCACTGCAATGACTGTAAGACCAGATGGGAAAGTGCCTATGTATGGTGTATTTCTGGAACCAATAAGGTATGTTTAGGAGAACATTAGAAAAATGCTTCTACTGTTTAAGGTATAAATTTCAGAAAAGGATTTAATGTCTGAACTGCAAGTTAGAAAATGTAACCATCTCAAACTTGCAGAATCCTTTTAGGCTCAGTTTTGATTGAATGAGAGGAGCAAACTAGAAGTGATGTTTTTGTGCACTGTTTGCCTGTTAACTAGAGTGGTGATCAACTGCAAATCGTTTGATACACAAACTTTTTTTTTTTGCTTTGGATTAAATTGTGCCATGTTAATAGGAAATCATAAAATGAGCTGAATAAGAATTTTTAATGCTTGTTTGGCACAATGAGTATTGGTTCAGTTGTGCTTCAATGTATAATTTTTTGATGCTACATTTTAAAGATCCTCTGACCTGAGGCTTTCCCCTCTCAAATGTACCACTTTCATTTTTAGGTATACTTTAAGCAGCTTTGTCGCAAGTGTCAAAAGAGCTTTAATCCCTATAAAGTAGAAGCAATTCAGTGCCATGTAAGTAAAACTTGATATATTCAGCAACTTCTTTTAACACATTAAAGAAGTATCTAAAGAAAAATTAAGGGTTTTTTTCTGGCTTAAAATTGTAGTGTATTAAGGAACTATTTGAATCAGAATATTACAATATGCAATACAATTCTCCAAGACAAATTGATTTCCATATGTTGTCTACCTCAACAAATAGTGGCAATAAAGGTGAAACTTTGAAACTTCTCATAGAAAGGCTATCATTTTGCAGATTTTGGATACAATAGGCAGAATGTCAAGTCAGGCCGCCCATGGAAATTGGAGGTTTGGTGCATCTGAACTATAAGGCACTTACATTTATGGTAAATTATATCATTTGTATGTTTGACATTTTGTCAAATTATACTTTTGGACTTAATAGATATTTGGGAAGAGTTAATGAATTCTCTTCCTCTGATGACTGTTAAATCTTACTGTTCACCAATAAGTATGGATAATTCAGATGCTTCATTTCCTTGGTCAGGGGTGTCAAACTCACGACGTCACATCACATGATGTAGCACAACTTTTTTCCCCTTTGCTAAAATGGGAGTGGGTGTGGCCAGTGCATGATGCATCTGGCCTGTGGACCGTGAGTTTGACACCCCGATTAATAACCAAAACTAACCCGAATAATTGGATAGAGAACTTCAGAGGATGGTTGTTACTACACTATTAAAAATATAGGATATGGCCATTTTTAAAACTTTCCTTAATTCTAGTTCAAAATGGGTATAGGGTGCTTATGAAAGCACAGCTTTGTTTAATATTACTTGGCATCTGTGGCACATTTGTGCAATAGGATTAACTTGTATCTTAGTTAATAGAATATTTTCCATCTTTTATAGTTCAAAAGTTTCTAGAAGATCACTATGTATAATCACAAGAAAAATAATCTCTGGAATAGGTTTTGATTTCTAATTAAAGTTTGTTTTCCTAAGATCTGTTCAAAGACTCGTTGCTCCTGTCCCCAGAAAAAAAGGCACATTGACCTCAAGAGACCCCACCGGCAAGAGCTATGTGGCCGCTGTAAAGGCAAAAGATTATCTTGCGACAACACCTACAGCTTCAAATACATTGTTTGATCTGTGAAGTTTGTGTGCTGAGGTTGCATTTAGCTATGCACTTTGTTTCATAATATAGATTTGACTTTAGGATTCTGACCTGGCAATGGATAATGGACTAAAGATGTTTGCAATGCTAAGATATATTTGTAATTTATCACTGTACTGCCTAATTAATAAAACTTAAATTCTAATTAAATTGTATTTGCCTTGATGAGCATTAAAAAGGGATGGGAGAGCTGGCACTCTTAACTAGAAAAAGGTGGAAAACTTAGAGGGATTTTACATGCCAGATTAAATCTTGCAAACAATACTATATTCCTGCAATCTTTTTGTAGAAACAGTGATACAATGTGAGGGTTCTGAATATAATTGAACATGTTGAAGTTTGATAAAGATTGAGCAGTATACTTTCATGTCTACTATAGCATTCTATAAAGACACATGTAAGTAAGTCTTAAATCAGTGAAGAAAAATAGAATATGTAATAGATGTATATGATAGGGATAACAGTCATTAAATGGAATAAAAAGCACAGTTGTCTTCCTGAATCATCAAATGGTCTGTCTGTCTTGTTGAAATTAAACAGGAAAAAATACCTGAGCATATTAATGGTTAAGTTTACTTAGGTATTTTGTATTAATAATGTAAGACAATGTCAGATTGCTAATGTACTACTACGATGAATTTTGTGGCGCATGTTAGCACTTTTGTCCTAGGAGGGACATTATTCTCAAAACTAATTTGTAAAAATGACTGATTGTGCCTATATTAGAAGAGGTGCATACTGAATTTTATAGCACTATAGATTAAATATGCAATTTCAAGGCAATCTAAAAACAGGAAGAATTTGATAAAGATTTGGCCATTATTCATAAGCAATTGAGATTTTCAAAATTATTTCATACACTGATGCAAAAAAAAAAAAGTAACCCGAGTAATTGCATGTGTAATGAGTTTGTCCCCGTTTCTGTTGCATTTTAGCAGGGAGATGTGGAAAGAGATTGTTAAATGAAGCTTCTATCTTATTTTCAGTGATTTTCAGAGGATAAAAATAGCAAAATTATCGTGAAAACAACGCAAATACAGTTCAATTAAGCATGATTATGATAGTTCTTAGACATATGTACATGTGCGTAGGTTGACATTTCATTTCAAAAAATGATGGTTTAAGCCTGTGCTATACAAGAGCTGGTAAGTATCACAATGAAGAAACATGAACTTCATCTGTTCAATTATATTAGGTTTACTAACACTCAGAAACATCTGTTAATCTCTTACAAAGCATTCCTCTAAAGAGTAGTAACTAAGTGAGTAGGGCAGCACTCAAGTCACACAGTGAAAGAGGCACTTCATGTTAGCTTTCATGTGGGTTAGCTGACACGGACTTGCCACACAAGATTATAAGCAATAAAAATAATTTTATATCCCATTAATACTCCCCAAATTCGTATGATTATGGTAGTAGCTAGTAGGCCTTAATCACTAAGTATAAAGCTTGTCTCTCTTTCAACTCAATAGGGAAAAAGAAACCAAGATAAATACCTAGCAAATTACATGCTAATTTTATAGTCTGAATGTGAGAGACACTATTTTAATCCCTGTTTGAATCATTTTTAGGAAACAAAATTTTAAATTGGCTTCTATAATAAAGGTGGCACAAAGAGGTTCACACCTATAGAGCCCATCTGCTCAATCGTGGTGTTACAGAATAAGTACACTTACATTTTGCATAACATATTTCTTACAGCTTGCTTTTTCCATTACAATTCAAACTAATACCTTGCTTCTCTCTCTCTCTCTCTCTCTCTCTCTCACACACACACACACAGTGAGAGAGTGTGTGTGTATGCATGCTCAAATTACTGTTTTGAGGAAGGGAGAACAGAGAAGCCTATCAATTTTCATATATTCGCAGAAGCCGTTTCAGCCTGGTTCCTTTCCCACTTGTTTGGACTATAAGTCCCAGAATTCCAGTATATTCTCTAGTTAGAAATTCTGGTATTAGTGGTCCCAACATCTCTGGAAGACGCCAGATTGACAAAGCTTAGCTAGAGAGAACTGGCTGAGCAAGAATACATTAAATTTAAGGGACTTTGTTCAATTTATATTAATTTGTGCAGGTTAATGTTTGGATGCATAGTGAGCACATAAAAGTTGGACTAATTTACATGTTGATTCAAGCCCAACTGAAAAAGAACCTGATTTCAAAATATTCTTATAGAATTATTTCCATATATATTATAGCATAAATTCATTACAATTTCGTACATTTACAGGCTAATGTGTATGTATACAGATATATGTATGTTTGCATGTATGTACACATACACATATATAGTTTTTATACTTGAGATCTGTAATGATCAAAATATTAAAAGAAAATTCACAAAAACCTTTAAATGTATTTACAGGGTGAATAAGCGACACACACAATGTTGGAATAAAAGTGTCTCAAATGTGCAAATAACTTACATGCACTTATTTTAACTCTTTACAGCAGTAAGTGCAAAAAAATTACCAGAAAACAGGAACATATATTACTAATAAGCAACCCCCCACTTGAAAATAGAAAGTAAATCTGATCTGTACTTAATAATTTCAGTGTTAAAATCCAAATGTACATTAAAATTAAAAGATGCATGTACCAGTTCAAAAGAACTTAAATCAGACGTGATATTTTTCTACAAAATGACAACTTATGCCAGACCAGCATTCTTAATATAAATATACATAAAAGCAACTCTCTAGTAAAAAGCAGCCAAAATCTTTTTTAAAAAAAATCTTTGTCCATTCATAGGTACTTGGGTCTTAATAACAGACCTCTTGAAATAGGATCTAGTACCTTCCAAGACAGTAGCCTAGCAACATCAATAAATGTACTTCATAGCAGCTTATTTTTTTTCTCTATTTAGAAGATACAGTAATCATATTTAAATACAGTGCACATTTGTAGTCCTTTACAACAACTTTCATATGCAGAGGCTCTCAGCTTTTGCAGTGACAGTCTTTCAGTATCCTGTCACTAGCTTCATTCTGCCTGTTTTTAATAACTTGGTCAAAGGAATAAATGTACAAAACTAAAAAAAAAAATCCTCAAGTGAAGGAGAGATTGCACTTTTGATATCTAAAACTATTTTCTAGAAAGGAAGTCTTGCTCAGTGTAGTAGTCTTTGGTATGCAAGGAAGTCACTCCTTCAGTAGTGAATTGCAGTTGCCCTGTGAAAGTCATTTGGGTGTGTAGTTCAGAACAAAGGATTTGATGCTACCTTTGTCGTTATATTATGACTGCACTCTGAAAACACTGCCCAACTTTTCTTGGAAAATATTGTAAAAGTAACAAGATTGAGAGTGACTTGACTAACTCTTTTTAAAGCTGAAAACGCACTGAACCATCTCATCCCAGCATGGAAGCAATCCCAGCCTGAAAGAGGTAGGGGGCACCAGACTTTTGTCAGAGACTCGTGCCAGAAACACTGGAATCTGGAAGAAAAGAATTGATCACTCGGTAGCTTTGAGCTCGCCGGATCATGTCCCGGATTTCTATGTTCAGCTCCATCAGTTTTGTACAAATTTCGGTCAGGCTTTGGTTAGAGCCTACCAATGCATAAGTGCCAGATTGGCCTAGTGTTTGGTGCCGGAAGTAAATATTCAGTAGAGTCTGGACTTCATCATCAGAACTGCTTCCAAAAATGTCATTTGGCCATAAATTCCTGCAATGAAACAGAAGTACAGAATATGCTATTGAAATGCTGTTTCATGCAAATGAAATCTCATTTTTTTTTATTTCTGTGGCTACAGATGTAAAAAGATAAAAACCAAAACCAAAACCAGTGTTATGGATATCACAAAATGAAGGGGTAAAAAACTTCAAGTGCAAAGGTATTAATTACAATATGCACTGTAATGCACTTAAGAAGATTCCTCTTCAAGGCTTGTCTCTCTCTCTTGAAGGAAGAGAAGGAAGGCTTTATTATTAACTTTAAAACTCCTGGCTTTTTTTATAAAGCAGGTTCTCTTTTTTATTTGCTTGAACCCATTGGGTTTTACAAGATAATGCTTCTGGGGGGTTTGGTTTTTTTTGTTTTTTTGCTTTTGCTTTTTTTTTGCCTTTTGCTCTCATGTATATCTTCCATGCAAAAGAAGCTTGAAAACCAAGCCATAGATAGTTTAGTGGACAAAAGCAGTATGTTCACCACTAAGTTGGCATAATATAGTAGAACTCTGTTCCTTTCAACATATAATACTTAATTTGTGATCAAGACGGGGTTTTTTCATTTCAATACAGAACCTTCATCTCTCTAAGCAAGGGAAACTGATAATAGACTGTGTTCCAAAATTATAACATTTTTTAAACATATAGAGATACCTGATGAACAAAGGGAACACAGAACCTTTTAATTATTTCTCATTTATTAGATTGAAATGAGTCCCTTTAATCTGGATCTATTTATATAAATTCAATAATATTCAGTATTATTCAGTAAAAACAAAGTATTTGATAGCTGCTCTTCAGAGAAAATAGGAAAACATAATACATTAGTCATCTATTCCAATGTACCTGCATTCTCTTATTTGGTGTAGAGCTTTTCCAAGTTCATTGTTTTTCAGACACTCTAGCATAAATTGAATAGCTATTTCTGTAGAAGTGAACATGGGTTCAGAGGTACCACTTTCTATAATTGATGGATCAAGTACAATGGCAACACTAGCTTCCTTAAGGTTTTTCTTTAACTCACTCAGTTCTCGTGACATATTTAGCAGCTGTGGAAGAAAAAAAAATCATTTTCACCAACGTACATTTTCCCTTCCCATATAAGATGCAAAATTCAAGGACAGATGAAGTATTTAAATTAGGTGGAACAATATCCATATGAAAATTAATTTAAGAATATGCATTGAAATATATATTTGGTACACCTTGTCCTGATTTTAAAACCAGGGGAGGAATATAGGGTGTTTACAAGTTAAAGAATATCGTAAACTCATTCTTGCTTTTCAAAAAATGTAATAAATATTAATTAAAATAAAATTTTGTTTACTGTATTAAACTCAATCAAATATTTGGATATGAATCCAACTTTATGGATTTATTAAGATTTTTTTAACCAAAATCAAATGCTCTAAGCATTTAATCATGCATTTCAATCCCACTGTTCTAAAATAAAGTCTACATCTTCCACACTACTTCACGCTATCTTATTATTGGTTGGTTACAGAGTCTGCTTCTTTTGTGTTATATTTGGCCAGTTTACAAGATCAATGCATGATAATGATAAGGGTTTTGTACTTCAGCTGACTTGTTGCAGACCCTTACACTGTGTTATGTTATTGTTTGGAAGCTGTGAGAAAATGACTAACTCAAGCTTATCCAATTGGGTTTCATGCCTAAGAAACAATTAGAACCTGCAGCTCCTTGATTCTAGTCTAACATCCTAACCACTAAACCACACTGCCTTTCAATTGCATGTTTGTATTTTGTAAGACTATAATAAATGGGTTGTGAATCACATTAAACATGGTATCCCTTTCAACTGACTACCTAAAAGGCACTCTTTCAGAGTAAAAGGCACTCTTTCAGTGGTTCTGTTTCTACTTCTAGGAGTAGCTTCATGGGGTGGACTCTGCTTAGCTCCATGATGTCTGTGTCATGAATCCCAGCTAACACAGCATTTTTACCCTTGTATTTTTAACCTTCTTTATACAGTCTACTCTCGATCAATTGAGGTGGGGAAAACTGTATCAATGATTTTTAAAAATCTGAAAGATCTTATAAGATGAGGTTGTTAAAGGACATCAAACTTCACTTTTTTTTTAGAATCAGGCGGGACACTGCAGGTGTCGGCTTTATAACTTCATGAAAACTAATAATTAACAATAGGTTATTGTAGACTGCAGATTACTGCTGTAATGATATATCAGTTGGGCCCACTGATAACCAGTACTATTAAATTTAAAAGGCTGTATTCAAATGATTTTAATTTAAACATCAATTCCTTGATGTTTGAAGTCAAGGCACCTCATCAGCAATTCTTACCTGCAGGTTACATTTTACACTTCTAGATGGCTAGGTTCTGCTTCATTTTGGACAAAAATAGGGCAAGAATACTAATTCCAAGGAAAATAATACTATTATTCTGTCATAAAAGGTAGATTCTACCATTTTATAATTCCATGATTAGTGTTGGATTATAACTTGAAGAATAAATATATAGCATTTAGATAAGCTACCCTTTTTAAAAACCATGCCACAAGTCTATTTAAGAGTAGCCCACTCTGTGCTACATGCAGCTTACTGTAATACTATAGTTCAGTATTAAAATTAGAGTAAGGAAGTATTTTCTCAGCCATGAAATTCAACTGAGGGATATTACATTAGTCACTTTTTGTCAACATTTTATTCAACATTCCGGTGGGAAAAAATGGGATGTAGAGAATTATATCAACTTTAGCTCTCTCTCTGTATAAAGGAGAAGCAAAATGTATATGTAAAAAATATGGAAATGTTTTCTTAAAACATTTTCATAAAATCAACAAATGCTCTAAAGCAGAGGTGTCAAACTCGATTTCATTGAGGGCGACAACAGGGTTGTGTTTGACCTCGAGGGACTGGGGTGGGTGTAGCCATAGTGGGCATGACCAGCTCAACATCACTCGTGTTGGTGCCTATGGTGGCCTGAGCACTCTGCCAGTGAATATGGGCTCCCAAGCTCTGCTTTTGGCTGTGACGGCCTCCTGCAATCCTCTGCCAGTGAAAACGGAGCTCAGGAGCCCATTTTCGCTGGCAGAGGCACCAAAAGCTGGTCTTTCACTGTTTTCAGGACAGCCCTGTGGGCCAGATCCAAGCACACCACGGGCCAGATCCGACCCGCAGGCCTTGAGTTTGACACCCCTGCTCTAAAGTTTTCTACATTTATAATTTTAAAAGAGAGTGCTTAATAGACAATCTGCAAACCATAATGTATTCAGGGCCCAATATTAATATAGGAGTGTGATTGGCACTAGAGTTTCCCCATAATTTTGTAATAGGAAATGGGATAATTTCTAGTATAGGCATTACACAGTTAAAAAAAGGGGGTGGGGTGGACGGAGGAAAAAAGAATACTTAATTCCACTCCTATGCACTTTCATAATTATTCCTTCCATTATGATTCTTGTCCACCAAAATTTAAATGTTCATTACTGATCACTTAAAATTCACCTGATCTGGTGAAATAAATAAACATTAATCAGAAGAATACAGCAATGATTCTAGGAAAAGATGCTTCTGTCTTTTCTTTTCTTGTACATACCTCTGGCATTGTACTAACTTCATGCACTTGTCCGATGAGTTTACAGTAGGACTGAAAAAGTAACAATAACTGGAAGTGCAGCTTATATAATCTCTGACACAGTTCCAATTGCTAAAAAAAGAAAAAACAATAGCAGAAGAGAGAGTTACTATTAAAAGGTGACAGCTTGGATTTTTCCATAATGTGCTTTGCAACAGAAACTAAGAATCAGGAGTTGCAAAACAATATGAAGCTATTATGAGTATTTTATGCTATTTCTACATCCTATGTTTTAATGTTTCTTTAGACTGATGATGAGTTAGAGCAGCAGAGCTGCTAAAATGTAAGCCTCTATATCAGTTATCTCTGATATACTTTTTTCCACTGCCATGAACACAGTTGCAAGCCATTCTTTCAAGCAATATGGAGTTAATAATGATGACCTGTCTTGTAGGACTTGAAATGCTGAGTCTTATTAAATTCTATGATGCAGAATCTCCTCTTACATAATTTCTTTTTATTAAGCTAACATTACCAGAATGACTTTAACATTCCATCTGTTTTATCTCAATACAGAGTGCATTACTTTCACAAATTAATTGTGACATGAAATGTAAGAACCAGCAAATTATGCTATTACTTCAAGTAGTATCAGAAACTACATTCTGGGATCATAAACTATAATTTATTGTGATGGGAAACAGATTAATGCCTCTATATTCTTCCTTTTCTTCTCCTATATGGCCGTGAGAAGAAATTTCAACGCCTTTTCTTCCATTTTTATTAATTTTATTTTACTGTTTTGCCTTCTGTCAAAATAATTGTGGCTAATCTTATCTATGTTTTGTTAAAACAACAGAATTTCAAAGCATGGGTTATAAAACTAGGTTATTATAAAAATTCTTATGAAACAATATAGTTTAGACATAATTGTTATGGGGTAAAATTTTCAGTTTCCCAGTAGCAGAGCTCATAGTTGACTTCATTGCAAAATATATGGCTTATTTTGAAATGGCACAATGGATTCTGGGATTGTAATTCATTCATATTTTCATGGAATGTCTGACCTTTTGAATAAATATATAAATTTATAAATATATAAATTATGGACTCAGATATTGAGAATAGGTTAACAATTTTTATGGGAACTCTTGCTTAAATTGAGCCAGATAAATTGAAATTAAAAGATTTACTCTATTTTGTTACATGATTTACTTATGTTCATGGTAATTCCATAACTTTAAAAATTATAGCTGTTCCTTAAATTTTTCATTTATCTAGAACATTTTATTTTCATTGAAAGCCTTCAGGATCACCACATAAACCAAAAACATGAAACTGTGGAACTGTAATATTATATTAGAATTATTATTATTGTTTCACTAGCATTCCCCGTTGAAATCTTATGAACTTGGTGTAAAAAGCCAAAATCTTGTGATAATTTGATGCTATTGTATGATCTGGACCCAATCTAGGTCCACTCAAAGAAGCATTTATACTACCTTAATAGGTTAAAGTAATAGGTTACTTTAATGATTTGCAGACTACAGATTCAGAATTATTGCCCTATAGCTTTTGAAAATGACAGCAAATAACTACTGTAAATTCAGTTACTTAATGTCATATCCATATGGTTGTAGATTATCATTTGTTACAAGATGATAAGTTATTCTACAGTAGCCACTTAAAAGCAGTTAAATTCCTCTCTTGCATTATGACCATATGTAGTGAATTTGTAATTGATAATTAGATATCTGGACCTCGAGAGAAATGACCAATTCAGGCTACAAATAACAGTCCTCTCACATGAAATAATAATGTTACTTTGCTGCAGTGATGGCTGATGAGATCAGGAAACAAGTCACTTTCTTTAATAAAACATTCTATTAGTTTGATTTATTCAGAAGAGAAGCAACTGAGTGCCCTGATAATTAAAAAAGGCTACTATACTTTCAAATAAAATTCATATAATAATTGGAGTTAAATGTGACATGGTCAGAATTTATAAACAAAGAAAACTCCATTCAAGGAACCTGGGAAACTGTACAGTAAAATAAAAAACAAATTATTTAATAACAATGATTGTACACTGAATAAATAAGAAAGTGAAAAGGGAGAAACATGCTAAGAGTTAAAACAGTGTATTAGTCCATATTTTAATGGACAAAGAATATGAAAAGAATGTTTAACTTACTGCAAGAGATTCCATTTGCTACACAGCAAGCATGGCACAGGAAAAAGGAAAGGAAAGAAAGTAAAGTGTCAGTGTAATGCATGCAACTGGAAAAGCACAGCCATTCCTACTACTCTCTTACTACAATTAGCAGAGCTTATTTTGAGTTGCTAAAGTGATTCAGGATGTATCAACTACACAACATGCATGGCTCAGAAATCTTAATCATAATTGTAAAATTAATAGTTGCAATTCTCTTATAGACCAAAGTGATCTGAAAGAAAAAAAAATCAAATCCCATAATAAGATAGTATGTATTAGAACTGGCCAAATAATATATACTAGCTTGTGATTTCCAAAATCTTCACCAGCAAGATGCAACAGACTGGAAGGAAAAGGTTACAAAAACGGGACATAATGTTGGAATTATGAAGTCTATGTTTTCATAATCTTAAAATTTCCATTTTAAGAAATTTTAAAAAGCTGTGGATGCAAATTGATTAGGCTATTTTAGTATCATGCAGGTTTCAAACAATATTTAGGCAGGTTGAGGTAAGCAAACATATAACGTAAGCAGGATTGTCTCATTTTTGAAATAGGAGTTCAGATCCAAGTTATTTGCAGGATATTCACTGTCAGATTTTTAACAGCATGCTCTGTCACCTACTTATTACAGTTTAGGAGGAGATTTAAAGCTTCCTCATGTTTTTAGATTTTTTTTTAAGAAGATGGTGATTATATGATTTTTTAAACAGGTTTTCTGTACGTGGTAATCCGTTTGGAACAATGACAGAATATGCAGCATATACCTTTCTAAAAAAATAAAAACAAATAAAATAATATGATTCATTTTTTTAAAATGCCGCCCCCACCTCAACCTCATCTGTATTGTGCTTAAAAGGTTCTGTGAATCTCTAAAATGTATGTACAATTTTGTACTTGCTGATTCTGATAAAAACCTTTGTGTACTGTAGATGTTAACTATAGTTAACCTATTTCTGAAAGACATTTGTAAATTAAGCTGTCATTTTTAGTGTATTGAGATCTTTAAAATATAACATAAGATAATGTATAAGAATATTTTCTTAGGATAGCTGAGATATTAAATTGCCCATAGTATTCAAACTGCTGACAAAACCATCTATACTTGCACTAGAACATGTTTTATCCAACCTGAATATGAAAGATGATGGTTCTGTGAATCATGAGCCTGTATAATGTTTCTTTTTCCTAATAAAAATAGCACCAGTCACCTATTTCAAGAAAGCTCTTTCTCAAACACCTATTTAGCTGTCAATAAGGAATACTGTACGTGGGAACAAACTACTCTGAGACCATATTTCCTAGATCAGTGATTCTAATCTCCAGTGCCATATTGACCATCATATAGGACCAGTGCTCTATCACTGTAAGAAATGGAGAAAGAGAGCACACTATCAAGCAAACAATTCCGAAGTTTTATAGAAAAAACGTAAGGAAATGAAAGATGATTGCTCCTCCAGTGATCTCCTGCTTCAAATGATTTTATATTGCTATATATGCACTTCATTTTTGAAAAAAATCATAATTAATTTGCCATGGAAAGTAATGTTAAGAAATGCAGCATTTACACCTATACAACCTAGCTAAAACTGAAGTATTTGGATATATTTTGATGATAATGACTATGACAATAGGACACAAATCCCGAACTGTTTATATACCCAGAAGTACAAAACATTAAATATAACATAAAAATGTTGTTTTTATTATAAGACCTTTACCTCACTTTTTCATGTATGACTACATGAAATAATTAGGTTAGTGAACTTACCTAATTATTATTTGCATAATAGCTATTATGTTTACTAATATTATACTAAATTATGATGATGACACTTGAACCTCCAGAAATAGTCAAAAACTGTTATTTTCACTTAGGCTTCAGTACGCCACTTTTAAAATATGTTGTGTAACAGATATAATATATAATTCTACCATTGCCTACATCCTTCACTGAATAAAAACAATTAATTAATTAAACAATGGGTAACCCTTGACTTACAACCATTAATTTAGCAGCGATTGAAGTTACAATGGCACTGAAAAAAAGTGACTTATGACCGTTTTTCACACTTACAGCTATTTCAGTATGCTTTGGTCATGTGATCAAAATTCAGACGCTTGGCAACTCACATGTATTTAGGGCGGTTGTAGTCCACTGAGGTCATGTGATCACCTTTGCACCTTCTGACAAGCAAAGTCAATGGGAAAACCAGATTCACTTAATAACAATGCAACTTAACAACTGCAGTGATTCACTTAACAACTATAGCTTGTAAAATGGGTCAAAACTCAATTAACAACTATTTGCTTAGCAACTGCAAGTTTGGGCTCAATTGTGGTCGTAAGTCAAGGACTACCTGTACAAATTTGTTTAAATTTCATACTTTCAAGGTTTGACTATTTTTCCTTACTTGGCCTTTTCTTTATGGCCACCCTGCTTCCCTAGCCAGAATGAAATCAATACTATTTGTTGTACAGCATGAGAAAATGAATAAAATAATAACATTGATTTTAAATTACTCAGCAGTATCCTGAAATATCCTAATGTTGCTTATTTGACTGAAAGTTGCCTTGCTGTACAATATTATACAAAGGCACAGCTAAGCATCAGACAAAGTTGTTAGCTGTAATCCACTAAAGACAGTTATTGTTGAATTAATCCTAACTTACTTAATATAGGAAACACTGCAGTTTAAAGCATTTATTGCTTTAGTTGATACATATAAATGTTTATCTGTAAAATGCCATTTAACTAGTTCCATCTAGTTTGGTGAACTAAATATGAAGTCATATAGAAAGGGATGAGAGATCTGACAGATTTTTGTCAGAGTTTGTCTTACAGTCAATATCCCAACTTTCTACATGACCCTCTGAAAACTTAATTTAAGTATTATTAAAAAAATAATCAGGCAACATATCATCTTCTTTGAATTACTCAATGTAAATGAATGAGCACATTCTAATAATGTAATCTTGTGTCCAGCGGGGACACAAAATATGACCCTGGAATGCTGCTTTAGTCTGTGAATTAAAATATATTATCATTTGGATGGAAAAAGGCAGGAGAAATTCAGTTTTAATTATATTAGTTAGATTTGGTTAGTTTTGAAAAAACCCTAATTTTAGCAAATGGCCTTGGTCACTGCCAGGCTATATAAAGCTTATGGCGTGCCAGGATAAATCAATAGATCATTAATAAATGCTTTTTCACTAAAATAATTATCACTAGCTAAATCCTATGAGGTTTGGAAACTACAAATCTCATTATTCCAGAAAGGTAGACATGCTGATGGAAAGTTAAAGCTGAACATTCTCTAATTCCACCTACAAAAATAAGGACAAAGGTTTACTTTCTCTTATTATTTTATGCCTATGGCCAAAAACTGTAGGAGGAGTGCAAAGTGCAAAGAGAGAAAACTGATTATGTGGGAAAGTAAAAGCATATATTTTTAGCGGTGACTAGACCAATATCACAGTTAAATTATGGCAGAAGGGAAGTTGAAAGAGTAATCTGCAAATAAATCAAGAAAGCAAAAACTATCAATATCTTTAAAACTTTACAGGGAAAAAATACTTTCAAGCTACTTGTTGATATTTGTAACATTATCTGCAATCTCCAGATCCTGGGAATAAGCTATTTTTTTCAGTTATGGCAGATATGCTGCTTTCGTTCATAATTCTTCCTGATTCTATTGCTTCAAAGAAGCTGAAGTGAAATTCATCTCCAAGCCTTTTGCAAAGAAACTGTTTTGTGTTGACCAGGAGTGCAATAGGCTATAAGTACTGAGTACTGCTTTGCTTTCAACACATTGTAAAGAAATACATAAATGCAGAATATATTGTTCAGCCCTTGACTCTCAACATGGTATGCCCATTGTATTATTCAGCACTGGATTCACACCAAGACATTAGAATTAAAAGTCCACTAACATTACAATATGCTGATTTATTTCTTGAGCTTCTTAAACTGGAACAGATTAATAGGCCAGAAGAGAAGAGGATGTTATGTCCTATTCCAAGTGGAACAAATCAAGGTAACTGATTTGCATCATAGAATCACAAGATTGGACAGGGTGTTTGTACATTAGGTATGACAGAAATGCTGAAATCCTTGGTTTATTATTCACATCTGCTTATGTGATAAGTCAGCAGGCATGATCAAAGTAGTACTCCCTATTTTATGGTATGGTACTTAAATGATTTCAACATTTCTTTTTATGTTTATGTGGTTATTTTCAAACTAATAGTATGATTTTTAACTCCAGCTAGAGGATTAAACTGCTCAGAGTTGGCAGACTGGCCTATAAGCCCTTAAACAATATATACATACTTACACAAATCTGGCCACCTCTTTCCCAAAAAGAATATAAGCCAAAGTTCTAGATTACCGGGGGAATCCCTTTCATGCTTTTTTTTTTCCAAAGAATGCTTTTGAGTTGAAGGCAAAAAGATGCTTTTGCAGTAAATGCAGTAAATTAATAAATTTCTATGATTTTTAGGTATGTACATGTACTTTGACTTACTGACGGGGATTTGAAGGAAGAATGGATTTTTCAATGTTCAAAAAACATGGGAATACAAACTTCTCTTCAGCATGTATAAGAATAATTCAGAATCTGCTTATATTAAGTTTCATAGTTGCTATGGTATTAGACTGAAATTGAAAGCAACACAAGGCACACAAAAATCTTTCTCCAGAAACAACACCATATAACCAGAATTTTTATTACCTTTTCTTCTGAATCTCCTGGCTGACAAGTGATAACCCCATCTCTTGAACCCCCTGAAAAAGTTGCCTTGCAGTTTGCCAGCCACTGTTTGTAAAAAACAATATATATGTATATATGTGTGTACACAGCCACACATGTTTATATAGGCATTAGCACAGAAGCCATAAACTTTCAATTTTTCAAAAATCATACTTTTGAGATAATATACATTTTACTGAATTTCTAAATATTTTCTGGAATAAATCTAAGAAAGGATGCATTACTGTGCTGAATATAAAATTCCTGAATGAAAATGTAGTAGATACGTCACTGTAACTTAATCAAATTTAATCACATTATCATGACTCCAATCCCTAAAATCTTTTTACTTCCTAAAATGTGTTTAAGTTTTTAATATACAGTATATTCTGAGAGTAATGAATATACATCAGCGTTAACTAGCTCTATGTTCTCCAAAAAATGGTTTACTGATCAACTAATCTCCTTCCAGATTTTATATTTAAAAGTAAGACAAAATCAACATAAGACAAAACATAACAATAATGCTTACAGAAAGTGTTGCTTCTTTCCTGTTATTATATGTATCCAAGTATTCTTGTAGTTCTAAGACACTAAACTTTAATTTCTCTAGAAGCCCACAAGAGAGAAGCTGGAAAAAAAATAAAGATGCTTCAGTGAACACTGTTTCTTTCAAACAATGGTAAAAATTGCTCTCATTGAGTAATGAAAATCAGCAGGGACAATCCCATAAGAATTAAAGTCTAGAATGGTCATGCAGAATGGCTTTGTCTGAGGCACAATGCTTCATGTTAGATCAGATGTTGCAGAGAAACTCTCTGGTCTAGCTGGTGAAGATTCTCAGTCATCCTGATAAAGTTCTCTTAAGGCTGAGTCTTATCTTCTTGTTGGCTTGAAATGTTTCATTGCTCATCCAAGCAGTTTCATCAATCAGAGCACGTTAGGTAGGTAGCGAATTGCTGGAATGTACCAACTCCTCCTGCGCCAACCTCTCCTCCTAACTAACTTGTTCCAGTTGGTGAAGCTGCTTGGATGAGCAATGAAAGATCTCAAAAATCAAGAAAATAAGTCCAGTTGTCATGACTCAATCTTCAGACAACTTTATCTGGATGACTGAGAATCTGCACTGACATATTACAATGCACTTTGGGGAAGAAATGTCTGAGATTGATGTGGGAGGAGATGGTACATTCCAAGGACTCTTTGCCTAACTAGCTTGCTCTGATTGATGAAGCTGCTCGGGTGACCAGCAAAATGTCTCAAACTAACAAGAAAATAAGTCCAGGTGCCGCGATTTAACCTTCACACTCTAGTTCATGAAGAAAATGGTTTGGAATTTGAATGGTAGCACTTTGGTGATGTAAGTTTCCGTTTATAGTCTGACATGGTAATTTGTATAAAAACAGATTTTGGTGATTAAGGCATCTGGCTAGAAAGCAGGAGTCAGTTCAAGTCCTGCCTTAGGCATGAAAATCAGTTGGGTGACTTTGGGCCAGTTACTCACTCTCAACCCAATCAACCTCACAGGTTTGTTGCAGGGAAAATGGAGAAGAAAGGTGTGTTGGACATGTTTGCCATCTTCAGTTAATTGTAAAAATAATAATAAAGATGGGATGCAAATACATAAATAAAATAAAATAAAATATAATTATGCATTAAAGGCAGTACTGTATGCTCCATAATATGCAATGTATCTCTAATTATCCAGGGAACGGATATTCAGGAGAACTGACATGCTGATCATGAAAAGACATGATGAAATTACACATCCACCTAATTCTAATAAGCATGCTGCTTTTGTGTGATTGCTTAAGTAAATATACTCACGGTTTCAGCATCTACAAAAAGGGTAGGACATTCTGAACACGAAGTCAGCATCTGGGATGAGCTCACAAACTTTGAGCCAATTCCTCGCAGATTGTCACCGAGATAGCTGGCAGCATCACAAGTTAGAAAGCAGAATCTTTTCTGAATATTCTGTAAAGCAGAATTACATTTGCTGTAGAATTTAATGTATCTTTTAGTTTCATACACAGGCAGTTCTTGCATTACAACCGTAATGGAGTTTGCCCATTAAAGTTGCAAGTGGTGACGACACCCATCCTCTACTCTCCCTGATGCTGTTGTTGAAACAAACATATGGGTTGTTAAGCTGGTTCAGGGTTCCTCAGGGGTGAGGGAGGCCCTGAGAGGCCTACTGCAGGCCCAGGCTTGCCTTCCCTAAGCTTCCCAAGGCTTCCTACACCCTTAGGCATCCCATACTCCACTTCTCACTCCTTGGGGTCCTCATAGCCTTTCAGCTTCTTTCCCACCCAGCGACCTGGGGAAGATCAGGCTTGCTTTAGTGTACAAGCAAAGAGAGGTCAGGCTGGATGCTACAGCTGGCCTGATCTCTCTCGGGTGAATGAGTGGCTGCAGGGACTTGGCAAGGTGGGATGGGTGAGTGCTGCAGCACCCCTGTGGTTGGTCATAAGGGCAAATGACTGCAGAGGTGTTGTAGCAACCATAAATTTGAAACTGGGTCATAAGTAGCTTTCAAGCCAGTCTGTCATAACTTTGAACAGTTGCTAGGGAACCAGTGGTAAGTCAAAGAGTACCTATAATGACATTTTTTTGTATGATTCAAAATGAAATATGTAACATAAATGGGTTGTATGTTTATGTTCTTAAGAATATATGTATATCTTTAATGGTTTAATTATGCACTGTTAACTTTGTGTACAGTACTAGTATTTATGAATATGCTATGCTAGTCTCCTTCCTGCCTGTCCTACTTAATGGTTGCTACAACTGTACGTTGTAGATGACTCCTCTTTTTTCTTCTGGGGCTTTTGGTTTTTTGGTTTAGTTAAGATGTGTTGGAAACCTTTGGTTGCTTGTGTGCTATGGTAATGCCATGTGGTTGTATTAGTTTGTGGTTGTTTCTGAATTTTTTTGATGTATGACAGTGTTATCTTTTTCATAGGCCCTTTTTGATAAAGTGTGTGTGTCCATTTTATTGGAAGATACTTTATAGGTGGCTGTTTCCTTTTCCTGGTGTTCTGGGTTGCTGCAGCATGTTTGTGCTTATCAGAATAATGTTCTTACACAGCTTCTTTTATGAGAGGTTGGGTTGGTACTTTTGTATATTTCCTTGCTACATTTTTTTCCTATTGTTAGTTCTACAATACTTTTTCTGCACTTTCTACTTTTCTTTTTATTTTATTTTTGGGAGTTTATATTAGTTTTTCATCTGTTTAACCATAATGTTAAATAAAATCATTATTAAAAAAAAGAATAGCAGGAGAGGCTTCTCTGTATTTACTTACTGCATACAAAATTTGTAAGTGCTGCTTGAAAAAGTTCAGAGAAGTTCAGCTGGAAACTATGAGAGTAGAATCTCTTCTTTAGTTTTTCTTAATTGAGATTATTTTTCCTTAAGAAATGCTCTGTTATAACTGGAAACAGCTAGTAATAATTTCTGTTTATCATTTGAAAACCATGGTGGGAAATTGTGTTGGATATCAAAACAGAGTTATCAAGATGTGTTATTACCAGACGAGTATATTATATAAAACAGAACTGTTAAACAGATATGAGATTTGTTTCATGACTAAACAATTTTAAATGATTTTCCTACTAAACAAGGTGATTTAAAAGTAAAAGGCTTTGTCCAGGCATGACCCTTTTTCGCACTAGAGTATTGCTTTTCAATTTCTTCTTGCATGAAGAACTTAATCTTAGTGTTCACTAACATTCAACTCTATTTCAGTGTTTTATTATAAAGGACACTGTATATACTTTTCAAAATATTGTAGAAGATGTGTTTGAACATCTACAAATTTGTCCTACCAACCTCAACTCTCTTCCGTCCCCATGTGGTTAGAAGTAACACAGGTGCCTCTAATGTCTATTGCAAGCATGCTTTAAAATTCCAGAATGATAATTCTGCCATATTTTCAACAAACTTTACCTAGTCTTCTTGAAAAAATGCAAATGGTCCTCTGTTTCAAAACAATGCAATAGTTTTAAACAACAGGATTCATGGAAGTGATTGCCACTACCTTTTTTCTCCCAAGATTCATTTTACTTCCTAAAATACTCTACACCCTAGTGCTACCAACTGTTTTGACCTATATAAACATAAAGGGTTCTTTTCTTTATAAAGATATAAAAGAGTGAAAGATAGAAGAAGAGACTGCAGAGCCAGTTCCCAAATGTGAAATTTGACTGTTTTAAAGTTCTGTCACTTTAACATATGAAAACTCTTCCCATAGAATTGGGATACTTAAAAAAGTGAACCTGAAAGAAGTAAGCAACTATAATTATGACTAGCTGAAGTAAGCCACACTCATAAAACCTATAGGAGCAATCCATCTTCAGAAATATATGCTTCTCTTCTGAATCTATCTACTTAAACCAGAGTAAAGGAATAGAAAACTGTCAGTCTTGGAAGCCATGAATTCGAGGCTTCTGCAGGCTGCCACATAATTACACATGAGAAATAGAGAGGGAGTACTTTCTC
>JANHFL010003483.1:169272-197970 GCA_032468155.1 Oxyrhabdium leporinum | reverse complement strand
CATTTTAAATTCATTCACCTTTGAATCTTCAGAGACCTGGAGATTATTCATTTCTGGCAAAGATGTGTTAAAGCTAGAAGTTCTTGAACTGAAAGGAGGCGGACCTGATGCTGTTGCCTCACATGGCGTGGAAAGGGCATCAATGTGATTTGTGTCCTCAGAAGGGGAAAGTGTCATGATCTGTTAAGGAAAGAAAGGGCACATTCCTCTGGTAGATGCTTCTGCACAGGCCAAAGCACTGAATGAGAACTGCCCAAAGATTGCTCCTTTATCTGTCACATACAAGTCTGAGTATGTGGGAGAGAGTTGACATCATTTTTCCACAAACAGTCTTCCTGAAACTATTCATGATTTTCTTCTGGTGAAAATAATACAATTAATATATGTATTACTTTCATAACCACATCTTTAAAAATAAATGCTGATTCCTTATGAAGTTTTTTTTTCTTTTTCTTGTAATATTCTACTAAAAAGAGTGATATGAGAGTATCTGATATGAGAGTATCTGGCAACTTTTGAAAACTGGGCATTTTTGGTCATATTTGTTGACTCTCAAAAGGTGAAGCAATTCAAAACATATTTACTCACTTAAAGGTTATGGCATCCACTTTCATTTGAAATGAATTCAAAATCAATATTTTCTCATTTTTAAACGCAGTTTAGTTTCTAGCAGCTTAACTTTAAGTACTTACAAGTTCTGATTGTTCCAAGATTTGACTTGTTGTAAGGTCCTCCTCTTCCGATGATTCATCAGAGTCTTCATGGTTGATTTTGTTTAGGCTGGGAATACTTCCTGAAAGCTGGCTTTCTTCCAGAAGCTGCATATCACACTTGTCCAGACTGTCAAGAGAACGCCTACGAACTCCCCAGTTGAAATTGTCCATGCTTTCACCCTGAAAGCATAGCAGTGCTTTATTTTCTCTGCTACTATACAGCAAATTCTTCCTACCTGACATTTAAAAAACATTTATGATTGCTTAATGATTGTCTCCTCTAAAAACTCTTCTATTTTCAAAACTTTAATTTTCAGAATGTTTGAATGATGAAATTCTATTTATTTTCATATGTCTGACAATGAAAACTAAAATTTTAAAATTATGAGACAACCTTACACTGTACACACTTAGTAAGTAAAAAGTAATGTCTGTTATGAGGGGTTTCTAGACATATGAAATTATTTGTTCATGCAGTTGAAAAAAGTATTTTGTGTATCAATTTATGTATACTTCCTTTACGATAACAGAAACAATATCAAATCCTAAAATATTTCAGAACCTTGCTCTGTCTATCTGTCTATCTACAATGTTGAAGAGCAGAATTAAAATAAAATGGAACACTCAATTTAGCATGCATAATGCAAGATTCAAAAATCAAAAGTGCCATTATTTTTGATCCTGATTTTCTAAAAATAAACGTAAAATTATTTCATGTGTAAGAAACAGATGAATATTTTTTATTTAATAGTATAGTTTTTTTAAAAAAAATGTTCTATATTTACATTTTATATCTAGTTAACATTATGTAGTACAATCTTACACTTGCTTCTATAGAAACAAGTCTTAAAGGATTTAATTGGGTTGAATTTCTAATAGATTTTTTTTTCAGTCGTTGATGTGTTGACAGGTTTGCTTACTTCTAAAAATGAAGTAAGCAAACTTGGGTCTTTATCATTGAAAACATTGAAGATCTTTACAGTTAGCTTAAAATATGAATGAATTTGATTAATAGCGTGTACTCTAATACTCCTTGCACTTCTTTCCATTTGTGGCACAGTCTAACATTAACAGACCGCTGTTATTATTTGTCTACATGTGGTCACTAGGAGTCAAAAACAACTTGATGGCACATAATCTCATTATTTGTGCAAGTGAATTGAAAGTTTACTTTTTGGGAGCCCCCTGTTAGAAAGCAAGATTTTATAAGATTTTAAACTGTGCTAATCTAACAGTGTGGAATTTCTTACAGCATTTATTACAATAATAAAATTAAAACAAAAACAAAAAGGTTATACTTAGATAGCTTATTGCTATAAATATTTTCCTTTTGCAAATATTTCCTACTGTCATCTGTCAAGATAATATATAAAAAAAATATTCCTTCTTTGGCTATTCTCACAATTGCTATCACAGAATAGAATTTGACAGGATCTCCTAGGCAATTGTGCAAAACTCCCAAGGATCCCTGAAGTGCTAAGACAGTTCTGGAAAATGCTACATTTCCTACCGCCTTTCCTAATAATTATGCAAGAATTAAGCTATACATAATTTATTGTTTTACAAATGCCTTGTCACATTTAAACGACAACCAGAATATACAAATAAGTGGGTTAAATTTGATCTTGCCAAACTCATGATTTGTAGACTTCACAATGGATGAGAATTGTGGTCTTATTGTGGATATTATAGAAACCTTGAAACACTTTCCTATGAATTCTAAAATATTTCTAAACCTGTGTGTAAGTATAAAACTTTCATACATGTAAACAAACATACACATACTGAAAGAGCAGTTCAGTAAATATTATAGGATACAAACAATGCATTACATTTACTAGTACATGAGTTCAAATAGCATTATCTTACCTGAAGTTCCTGAATAGCAGATATAACAAATAGGAAACAAATAAAGAAAAGCTTGTGTAAACATATTTGATTTAAATATACTTACAGTCATTACTGCAGCTGACCAATTTATTCCTGTATTTCATTTTTAAAAGCTTAAAATACTGTAACATTAGTTTGAAAAACAAATTAAAATACCCAACTGTCCCAGTTGAAGCATAGGCTCAATATTTAGAATACCTAATTATCAATATCTCATATTGATAACTGTTGGAAAGACATTTACAATTTCAGGAATTATTCAACAGATTTGGCTCTGAGTTTTGCTATCAAAAAAAATTTGTACCACAATTCCTGTTCTAATTCCAGATCAATTATTTACAATTCCTTGCAACTTTTTACTTACACAACATTATTGTTACTCCAGCAAATATATTTTCTTTAGAATGCTTTGTTAAAATGTTCCAAATTTAAACATAGCATAGGCTAAAATCTGGTTTTTATTTCAATGTAATCTATTTCCAGTTCACCTCATCAAACTGAAGTAGAATAATGTAATTCAAAATCAAACAGCTTGGTAGTGATAGATATGCTTCAGACCCTGCTAAGTAACTGATATCAGATGCTCCTTTTTTAAGCAAAGCACCCTCTCTCATCATTGACATTAACAATCCTGCTGAACAAGTTTCTGAGCAGATCAGGACACCAAATTGTTGCTACTATTCGTCCTGTCTCTCACTGCCCTCTTTAGAACAGCCAAAATGTGACCTGTTATACAAGGGATCTTTATCTTTAACCTGGTAAGAGGATTTATTTACAGGATTGAGGTGAGGCTCATAGGTGATATTGCTTGCCCTAAATTATTCCTTATTTTATGAATCTCCTTTCTTTCCTACATTCACTGTCTGTTTTTCTTTGCAGAAGGGAATGGGGCAAGATATTTTCAGACCATTAAGCAGTGTTCTTTAATACCAAATGCTTATCTTTTCTCTAGTTAACCAGAAACAATTATTTCCAGAGAGAAGGGATCCATATGAACTATAAAAATATTACTTAGAAATAACATAAAAAATACAAGATCGTGCAGATTAAATGTTGCTAGTAATCTGCTAGTGGGCCTTTTCAGCAACTTCAGTTAAAACAGACAAGCTTTTACCTGCTGAGACATAATTACAGGCCCTCAAGCTCCTATTTTTCTTCTACAGACCACAGGCTTTCTAAGTGCACTATCTTAAGGCAGCGGAAGCATTAAAGATTTACACAGAGAAAGCTTTAGCTTTCTGGAAAGTCATTGATGAAATTGCCCGCTTTTAAAATGGTTGTGCAATGGGTTTATGAGACATGTGTTCAGATCATCAATCAGCATGTCAGGCAGATGGTTAAGAATGGTAAAAGTATTGTGCTTTATTTTAATGTATGGAAAACAAACTTTTAGCTTTAATTTTAGTATTAGAGTAGTATTAAGCTCTAACATTGTGCTAAGATTTCCATGCAGGGCAGCAAAATATCATGACCCTTAAATATATTTGGCATGGTAACCTGCCGAGTGTTAGGTCCTTTTACCCCCTATTGTTAAAAACATTCTGAAAATGTTCATGCAAGATAAAGATTATAGCTACTCAGTTATGCACTTACTAAAATATAAACAGAACACTATTACTACTACGAAGGGCAAATATGGGGCTTAATCTATGATAAAGATTTTTCAAAAAGAATGTACCGTACCTCACCATCTTCTAATTCCACATCTAGGAAATCAAAATCTCTAAAGACTCGGAACTGTTGCTCGCTGTTAGAATCATCCATATTCTCTTGTTCACGTTGTCCGTCTTCTGATGCTACCAGACTAGTTTGGTGCTCAATCAGATCCAAATCTCCACAGGAAGAAAAAATGACCTAAACATTGAAAGGGGATGACTTTCTTTTAAAAATTCTCCTACAGTTCCTTCTACTAGCCTTAAAACTAATGGACTATTCAGAAACAGTATTTTCAGTACACACCTAATTCCTTCAAAGAGTATTTTTAGAAGATTCTTTTTTATTATTTATGTTGGACAGGTGCCTTCAGATTAAACTTGAACAAAGGCACAACTCTGAACTGTAGAAACCCATCCAATTACTTCCTAATGGCTGCAGACCGATGCGGCCTTAGTTTATCCAAGCATTTATAGAAACAAGATGCAACAACAAAAATAAGCATTCAAGGAGCTTCATAAAATCGGCCACTCCCCACAGTTGTTCAAGTTAAAACATGTGGATTACTTATAAAGCACTTTGGTTTTGCTCATCTAGTTTTTAAATTTGATTTTATTTGCAGAAAAATGAATTGCTTCTTGGTAGACTGTGATCATAAACTATCAGCAAATAAGTCAAATGAAAAAAATAGGTATGCACTATTTATTACTCTACTAAAATTTAACTAGTCTAGATGCTGATCCTGACATTCCCTACAGCAGGAATTTTGAGAGAATAGAGTCTTACTATTGTATAATTTCTGAAACAAAAAATAAGGCAATCCCAATATTTCAGATATTTTTATTTTTACAATTTCATTTACTAGAAATAATATAGATTGTACTTTAAAAATAAGTGGCATATAGAGTTCTCAAAGGAAGTGTCAGTATAAAATAAAAGACAAGAATTGGATAAAAATTAACACAATGTGTTTTATTAAACTGCATTTAATACCGGACAGAAGAATTTGTTATCCAATTTTATGCTGGATAGAAGAGATAGAGAGGAAGAGATGGGATGTCATGAAAGAGCAAGGTAATTTTGTCTTACATGCATTTATGTTTAAAGATGATAGAATGAATTAATTTTTCCACAAACTAATGCCCTTCATAGAAAAAATATATTTCTGTATGTACTTTATTTATTTGAACATCAGACTGACTGATATTTTGACTGACTGTCAAAATGCAATAAAATTATAAAAATAAAACAATTAAACAAAACAATGCCCAATAAAGCCATAATTACACAAGAACCATAGGTGCCAGCCCCAAAATACATAATATAAATAATTATACCTCGAACGCCTTTCAGAAAAGTTTTGATGATGGCTTTTTTGGAATGATATCCATGTGGGGTAACAAAATCCAGAAGATGGAGGGGCAACCCAGAAAAGTATTGCTGCTTTTGGCATCTTCTTTACACGAGGAACACTTAACATCTATAATTTTGTTAAATCTAAAGGATGGGCTGTTGCACATGGAGGAGATAGTCCTGATTAATCTCAGAACCAAATCCATGTTGGGCTTTGTATGTGTAAGTCAATGATTTGAATTGCATCCATGTCCTACTGGAAGTTAATGCAGCATCTGCAACACTGCTGTTATATGGCTAGAGTAGTTCTCGTCTGCTGGCATCTAAGATATGCTACAGTCCATGTAAAGTGCATTATTATTCCAGTGGTGATGAGGGCATAAGTCCCCAGTATCAAAGCCTTCCACTCTAGATAGGCTCACAGCTGGCACCTCAGCCAAAGATTGTCAAAAGCCAACATGTCCTCCACCTGCAAATCTAGCAGGAGCCATAAGTTCAGGAGGACTATGTCAGGCAAATGAAAGACAGCATCTGAAACCGAAGATATAAATTAATTGTGCATAAATGATATAAGAAGAAATATAAAACTTACTGAGGGGTTTTTGCTTAGACCAACCTCTTGACCACAAAGACTAAGAACATGCACCAACTTTTCTTTTGTTCTTTTCTTTAAAAAAATAAAGGTGAAAGAAGTTATTTAAAAAAATAATAATGTTACACATATGGATTATTTAATAATAAGAGAAAAAGTAGGAATGCTTGTAAAACCCCAGCTCTAATTCTTCATAATTTTAATTAGTTAATTAATTAATATCATTTAAGCTGGCAAAATATTACTTTGGTGCAATTTGGATTCTCTGTATTTCAATATTTCTGAACAACAATAATTAACTCTAAAGTGAACGGAACAATCCACCGTTACAGAAAATCAGTTAAGAATTTTACCTGAGAATACTGAGGTCTCTTCCAACTAACAGGCACAAGGACATTGGAATTAGACCCAGAAGATGTTGAAGAGGTGCTCCGTGTGACAGGCATTATTCTATGTTTTCCATCACGACCCGAAGAAGTCTGCAACTCATCATACCGCTTGCCAATAATTGGTGTCTTAAAGTAAAACATCAATAAAAATTTAAAATTTACATATATTATTCCAATAGTGCATATAAGAATTCTGAATAGTAGTTGGTTTTAAAATTCAGAAATTCTATTTTTTAAAATTCTTGATTTCAACAATTTAATAAATAGTATGTGGCAGTAGATTAATTTCATATGTATATCATGCAGTTTACCTTTGATCTGCGCATGATCTTATTAATTAAGCTTTAGATAAATTGCCTATTCTGCTTAAATCATTAGTTTGTAATATTAGTTTATAATATGAAGACTGGTGGCGCAATATTGCAATATTGCAGGCAAATTCATATCACAGCCCTCCGCCTAGAATTAGATTCTGACAGGGCTCAAAGTTAACTCAGCTTTCCCTCCTTCCAAGGTTGGTAAAATGAGGACACAGATTGTTGGGGGCAATGTGAATATAATGCTTACATTGTAAACCACCCAGAGAAAGCTATAAAAAGCTGTAGGACAGTATATAAGCCTAAATGCTATTGCTAATTTAACTATGCTAAGTACAGTACCTCGGAAATATCAAACTGGAACTCTAAAGTTTTTCCAGGAAGTTCCTTGGATGCATTATTCCAGATACAATGTATTTCCATTTTTGAAATATCATTATGCTGATAAGAAGGAAGAACAAGACTTGCTGAGCGTGCAACCACCAATTTAAGTATATTCAAGGCTTCTCGCCAGTGAATGCTCTGTAAATAAATATTTGCACAAATATTCACATACAATCATACACATTGAACAAAAATATATTTTGTAACATTAAATACATCAGAAACTGATTGTACTGAATATAGAAAATCTGACTACTCTGTAATAATAATAATATTTTGAAATATTCCATGTTAAAAAACCACATAATAAATACAACAAGAAGGAAATGTTAGTAATGACAAACTATTATCAAGGCTTCTACTTGGCACAGAATTTGACATCTTGCATTTTTTATGTTTTCTAAACACAGTACTTTAAGAGAAATCAAGACAATATTGGATATTTTGAGAAGATTCCCAGATTTATTTTATTTTCTAGAATGATAAAAATAGTAAATGTTCTATCAACTCTATTGATTAGAGTTTATTATTTTTGTAGAATAACAAGTTTAAAATAGCAAGCTGAGGAGTATAGTGATGTCTTTGCCCATTCTATTTTCTGTTTTTCTTTATTTTATCATTATTTACCAATGTCAGACACATTTACTATGCCAATTTAACACACAAGTATTTACTGCAAACTTTGGTTTTAACAATTCTTGAGTAAAGTAACTATAATAAAAAAGCAACATACAAAGAATCATTTCATCATCCATAGTTACAGTATTTTACTAAACCATCAGGGAGACATTAACACCATATTTGCCCATAATTAACATCTGTCATCTACTGTACAATTTATTGCCATAGTTGCCCATTATTTTGTTTTTAACCTCCTTACCGCTTGTACAAATCACACAACTTGCTACAAATTTTGCTTGGTGAAGTTTAATTACCCTTCTGTAGAAGAGGAATTTAATTGGTGCACAATTTTATACTGAGTCCCACAATGTACCTGCAGATTTAATTACACTGTGATTACTTCTGACATACATTGCAATACCAAGAAAGAAATGGGCAAAGTGCTAATCCCCCATTTATTTAACAATGTTAAATAAAGGAAGAATAGCGGTAGGTCTTTGAGACTGAGAGACATGGAAAAAAATGAGTGAATTAATATTGGTTTCAAAATACCATACTTACTTGTACGTATTTTTCTATCGTCTTTAGTACTTCCATGTTAAACTGTTTAACAGGTAAGTTTGATAAGTCCATATAACTAAGAAGACTATAGATTATTTGTAAAAGTGATTGCTGCATGTTAGGAAGCCCCTTTTCCAATAGCTGTGAAAAAAATTAGACAAACTCATAATCCTTAAATAAACCACAATAATAATTACTGTATAGCTAAAGATTAGAATTTTATATTGTAAAACAGATTAATGTAGCAAAAATATGTGGACATCTGATATATTGAATTAGGAAACATAAATGTTAGGACTGCACAATTTTTCCAATTAATTTCAAAAGGTTCTTCAGAGCATATATGAATGAATGAATACAGTATCTGCCTACAAGTCTTTAAAGGAGCTCTGTCTTTTCCCAGATCACACAGTGGCTCTAAAGCTGCCATACAAATTTTCTTAAATAAATACATTTAAACCTGCTCCTGCTCCAAGGAACCTGGAGCACTGCAAAGCCTTATTGGCTATAATCATCACCACCTTCTTTATATCATAAACAATTTCTGTAATGTGTATTTAGACTCAGTGCTGTTCTAAATCTTTCAGGAAATCTATTGTTAAAACTATGAGAAGAATTGATGAATTAATTAACACATACCTCAGCAAGATAAGTAATCATATTCAGAGTAATGTCAGCAAATGCTTCATGAAGGTAACGGCAAACAACATTCACCCAAGTTGCACAATCTCTTGTATAGCTGTGTGTTTTATAGAGAGTCATGACATGTGCAAGATTTGACAACTTCGGGTTCTTTTCTTCTAAACAAACCTAACAAGTGAACAACAACATACATTAAAAACAAAAAGAAAAAAAAGGCAGCCCTGGATTTAATAATATCCACATAATATTAAACATAGAGTACCTGAGCAATCCTCTCTGCTATATCCTTGCAGAGCTGATTTGGGCCATCAAAGTGCTGAATTAAATGAGGCAGAAGGCATAAAACATTCAATGGAAATCCTGGCATTAAAAAATAGAAATAAACATACTGTAAATGTGAAGCTGTAATATATTATATGATAATAAATGAAACTGACTGAAAACATACATTATATACCAAAAATACAATCCATGTCTCTTTTCTTAATTCTGATTATGTGAAAATAATAATTGGGTACTTTCAGTCATTTGTCGTTTCAGTAATATGCAAAATGTATTGCAATTAATTATTGCATATAATAATGTAAATTTATATTAATTATACACATAAGATTTCATATGGAATAAAAGGTGTAGTTTGTAGGTTTTTATGCCTGAGGGAAACAGTGATAAAATAGTAGATTATACTTTCATTCTACTAAAGTAAAGGGTTAACTGGGCATCTTCTTACATAGAGGTAAGAAGGAATGGACAGGGAACAATGGACAATGGAACCTGGACAGAAAGCTAAAGGTAAGAAAAGAAAGGTGGTTTTCCTATTCCTCTTTAAATTTTAAATTAGTACCCACTTCAGTAATAGAAGGAAGTAGAGACTGAAGTAGAGGAAGAATGGGGAAACTTGGAATATAACACAATATGCATTATTTTCATTATAATTTACCAGAAAGCAGAGACAGTAACCCTATGACCTCCTAATACCAGTATGCAATTGCTTAGCCTGGTTCCAAGATTTTGTAATTAGATATTTATATAAATGAATATTATCAAATCCAAGTTTAGCTTTCAGTATTTTATGTTTATTTTATTTTTGATCAAAAATAACAAAACATGTATTAGATGTACCTATAGCCTGAGAGGAATCAACCATGGATACACGTGATACTGGAGTCAGCAAACTGAAGAGCTGAAGTGTGAGATCAGTAGTTGTTAGAGAAGTAAAACCTTTAAGCAGAAGTTGCTGGAGCCCTGAGAAATCTGTCCATTTTAGTTGTCCTTGTAGCTTTTCTAATTTTTCCCTGTTTTCTACTTTATCCAGTGGCAGATGGACGAGTAGCTTACTGAGCAGTCTTAATGCCATTAGATACTCAAATTCAAAATCAGATTCCATCAAAGCCACTGCTCCCCAGAAAATGGTAGCCAGCAGGTTAGTTGGATTGTTAATATTGGTAGGGTCTGAAAGACTGTCCTTCAAAGAAGAGGAGCTCCTAGTTTTGGAGGAAAGGCCTTGCTGCGTACAAGCTTGAATCCTATCCAGAGTGGCACTGCGAGGGGGATCAGAAATTCTATCCACAACCCCAAACTTTTTAGGCACTGAAAAACTCCTCTGATGTCTGCTACGCTCAGCAGTGCCTGTACTGCCACTGGCAGCTCCTGAATTCACATTAAGTTGTCCTGTGCTCTTCCGATTGGCTGTCAGTTTTGCACTTGATGTCAAGTCTGGTGAGGATGAACTAAGAGAAAACAATCATGAATAAATTATCAATTTAATTGCAGCTATAACACTAAGCAGAAATATCTTCAAGGAGGGGTTAAATAAACAAAGGTATTCCTTCCATAGATTTTCTGCTCATTGAACTCAAGAGATCATGTCATGAAGGGACAAAAACAAAAAGTGCAGTATATAAGGCATCTTCTTTCTCCTGTTTTAAGAAGAACACTTTTTTAAAAAGCAGAGAGTAAAATTATAATGGAACTAGTGTATAAAAGATTTAAATGCATACAATACAGCACTGATTCAAAGAAAAGAAAGGAAAGGAATTTCGGTGGACTTTACTCTGCTAGTCGTTGCTGACTATAGGTGGCTATTTCAAGGCTGTTGAGCCAGCGCTGTCTGAAGACATTTCTGTGGTCATGTGGCCAGCATGAATTCATGGAGCACTGTTTCCTCCCCACTGAAGTGGTACCTATTTACCTACTCCCAATTGCATGCTTTCGAATTGCTAAGTGAGCAGTAACTAGTCGAAAACGGACGCTCACCCCCGTTGCAGAACACTCGGGTCTTGAACCCGGGCTGTCGGCTTTATTTTTCATGCAGCATTCAGAAGAGTATTTTCTTTTCTGTTTCTTTTTTTCTGTTTATTCATGCATCATTCTACTCTACCAACAAACTAGTAACTTGACATGACAGGGGACTACATAAAGGTGAAAGTAAAATGTGTTCATCTCTAAAAGAGTTCATATTTTATTGTGCTTCACTACTGGGAAGCAAGGAAACTACTAATATTCCAATATCAAATGCTTTGTAATCACTCACAGATGTCAAAATCATTGCAAAATGTAACATAACCGAGGTGGGAAGGCTTTTAACATAAGAGGTGACTTTGCCTCAAGCTACGCCAGTTTTAGTACATGTTTTATTTCAGTTCTTTAAATTCTGATAACTTCTTTAACAGGCGAAGTAAATGACGCACTTGCAGCTGTTATCACAGCTGAAATCTGGATGAAAGACTTCCATATGGATAGATAGAAAGCTAAATATTGTATGCTTATCTAATGAAACAGGAATATATGAGCCTTCATAAATTAAGGAACTCATTTTTAATGCTGTTAATATTTCACAAAAAGAACATAACAATATCCCAAATTTATTTACTAACACCTACTTTTTTACAAGATCCATTTCTTTGAAATGCCCAGTGAGCTCAGATGTTGAGCTGACATAACATAAAGTTCTATCAATAGACTTCTACACTGTAATTTATATTTTGCACTTGAATTACATCCTTATTTCTGTGTATAAATGTGTAGTCTCCAAACTAGTCCAGGCAGTTGCATTCTGACTTCTATAGCCAAATATTTATAGAAAATGTTATATTTAATTGAATAGAAAAACTCATTACCGTGATAAAACTGTCAAAAGATCACTGTTCTTCAGACAATCATACAGAGTATCCACAGTGGCTTCTAATGTAAGAAGGGCTTCCATAACGTAACCCTGCCAAAAATACAGAAATATGATCATTTCAGTATATTTATTTCACTTATTTAAAAGATTTCTATGGTGACCCATCTTAAGCTCACAACAATAATATAATCATTCCATTACTACCAGTAATGTGAATCATTAAATGTCTACTGCCTAATCTTAGTTTTCATTAAATATTCAAATGCACTTTTTCATTAAATATTCAAACACACTCTAGCATGACTTTTGGAATTAACAGTGAAAGAGATACTGTTTGTGATAAATGGTGCGTACATTTGATATTTGCTAAGCTAAAATTAAGAAAAAAACTAGCAAAGAAGCTGATAGTCCTTGTGAAAAGCACTGAGATAGATTGTCCAACAATGAAAAGCAACTCCTTATGTTTCTACAAAGACAGGATAGGACTGTATTTATACCTGAATTTCTTCTCCATGTTCTCCTATAATTTCCACTAATCTTGAAAGCAGATCCGACAATGCATGTGCTGAAAGTGGCTGTTTTAGAGCCCGAAATATCTGAAAAGAGCGGCCAGCATAATGTCTTGAGGAACTAGAAAGAGCTGTTTGCAATGCAATTTCACTAAGATGCTGCTCCAAATGAAAGCCTGATGAGAAAACCAAACCATGATCAATGTCATATTATCTCATTGATAATACATGAATTTGAAATATATATTGCAAATTTTCATTTTTGAGGCAACAAAAATATAAAGGAAGACATTGTCAGGAATCTTTAAATTATTAATCATAGGGAGGAAGCAAATGCAGGTTAATGTGAAAATGATTATCTGAAGCATTTATTATTTATCTATCAAATTTCTACACCAGCCATCTCATTTAGGTGATTCTGGGCAATTTACCATAAAAACATAAAAAGTGGCATAAAACCATAAATACAAAAAGTTAACAGACTTAAGGACAAAGTTCAAATTAAGTTATTACACATTAAAAAAAAAATGGAGGGAGCACTCTCACATCACCAGTCACCCCTGAGGTCCATATCACTCATCAAATTCCATGCCAATTGGCAGGGCCAGGACTTAACATTCTTTTGCAAAGACAGAAGAATGGGGTCTCGACTCACTTCTATGAGTAAGATGTTCCAAAAATGACTCACCAATCAAAATTATTTAACCGATGGGATCTGCAATATACCCTCCCTGTCTGATCAGGTGGGATCAGACAATATAATTGGGATGAGACAGTTCCTTAGGAAGGCAGGTCCCATGCCACAAAGGGCTTTAAACTTGGTAACTTCAAATTGGACCCAGAAGCAAATTGGTATCCAATACAGCTTGCATAGCACAGGTGTTACATGTCTGAGGGTCTCTCAGAACTGACAATGCCACTGCATTTTGCACCAGTTGCAACTTCTGGATATTCTTCAAGAATAGCCCCATGTAGAGTGCATTGTAGTACTCCATATAGGAGATGATTAGGGCATGAGTGACTGAAAGAAAGTTGAGCAAAGCCCCCCCAGCCACAACTGCCACCTGCTTCTCGAACAGGAGTTGTGAGTCCAGGAGGAACCTGCAATTATACAGTAGGTCCATCTGGGGCAATGCAACCCCATCCAGGACCAATGATGTAAGCTCCCAGATACAGAGTAACCGAAACACAGCCAGTCCATCTTACTACGGTTCAGTTGCAGCCTGTTTGTACCCCATTCAGTTCCCCACAGCCTCTAGGCACCATGAAAGAAGGTTTACAGCATCATTTAATTCACCTGGGATGCAGATATACACCTGCAATATACCCTCCCTGTCTGATTAGGTGGGATGGGACCTCAGTATACTGGGTATCATCAGCATACTGATGGTACCTCCTCTTATGGTGACGGATGATCTAACCCAGCAGTTTCATGTAGATGTTAAAAAGGAGACGAGAGAGCAAGGTACCCTGCAGTACCCCACAAATCTAGGACTGTAGCTGCACAACAGCGATTTATCAACAGCGATTGGGACCTGTCCCATATCCCAACTCCTAAAGTCGATCAAAAGAATACCATGGTTGATGAAATCTACCAAGAGATCAAGAAGAGCCAGGATGGATGTACTACCTCCATCCCGCTCCTGCCAGAGGTCATCCAAAAATGTGACCAATGCTGTTTTATTCCATATCTGGATCTGATATCTGACTGGAAGGGCCCAGATATTCCTTTAGAACTGCAGCACAACCACTACTCAACACCTTCCCTAAAAAGGAGAGATGGGAGACTGGATGAAAATTATCAAGAGTGATAAAGTCCAGTGATGGTTTCTTACAAAGGGGATATACAAACCCCTCTTTAAATGGTGCCAAGAATATCATTCTCTATCAAGAATGAATAATCCATCTGCAGGATCCACCCACATGTCACCTCCCAGGTGCCTTGATCAACCAGAAGGGGCATGGATATCAAACATAGGGGCCAAGCTTATAGACCGAACACTCTGTCCATTTCCTCGGGTCCAACAGAATCAAACTGATCCCAGATAAGACTGTTTCCCAGGCATCTCCAATGAACTATGCTTGGTCTCCAATTGCAGAAATGCTTTTAAAAATCTTTAGAGCTTTATGTCCTATTTAGTGAAAAATTCGATGGATTTATTTGACAAGGCATTAAAGGATATTGCAAATTTTGTCCCTGAATCCCTAAGGAATGCTGTAAAAATCTCTCACCTGAATCCTGAGAAAATCAGATTCTCTTCAATTTGGTCTGCCTGTTACAAATCATAGCCGAATAGGAGATCAACAAAGGAATACAACTAAAATCAATTTCTTATGCTCCTAATTTGTGGCAATTCTCAAATCATAAAAACAAATCTACATGCCATGATTTATTTTATTTTTACTAGTGATCGTGAGCAACAATTATTGTGAAAATTAGTATTTTGTCCAGCAAAATAAAATTTGAGAAAGCTGCTTGTTAAGTAAAGGTGTTATAAAATCAATTGGTTTACTACCTGATTTAGAATCTTTAAAGACAGACACAACATGACGCAAGAAATTGGCAAGCTGCTCTGCACTTTTTGTATTCTGGTTTTTGGGTGTGATATCTTCATGGCACCAGAGAGGACCAAATGCCCTTAAAAATCAGAAAATTGATATATTTTATTTTGAGATTAAAATAAATTATATTTAATAGCACAATACAATAGCACAGTTCACGTACATCCTCCTTCAGATGAAGACTGTAGGCAAATGGTTTACAGTATAGACAAGCTGTAACTTTGTGTAAAGTCTCAGTAAATAAACAATGATTCAATCCTATTAATTCTATTAAAACTTGGAGAGGGCATACCTTTGATACAATCTTTACTCCTGTCAAACAAATGGACAAGCTCAGGCAATTTTCTTGGCTAGATTTCCGGAGTGATTTGCCCTTGCCCTGTCGTTTCTGGGACTGAGAAAAATTACTAGTCCATAATCATCTAGCTGGTTTTGTGCCTAAGGCAGAAGTAGAACTCAGTCTCCCAGGGTCTAGTCTAGTGCTTTAAACCACTGCACCAAACTAGGCCTCATTTACCCAATACAACACTATTTTTTTCATTCTTACAATAAAGAGATCAATTTGTCACTGCAATGATACCACTCTAATTTAGAAATGAATCAAACTTGACTGTAGCAACCTTTCCTATCCAGGTGCCTTTCAGTCAGCCCAGGAGTTTGGGTTCCAATAGTTCTATAGACACCATTTTGGGGAAGGCTGAATTATTTGATAGTGTTATTAAGAGCAAATGATAATATGAAAAGTTCTGAATTATGCTAAATGGCTAAGAGCTTCACAGTCACTATATGGTCACAACAGAAAACAGAAGAATGCCCTCTCGAGGTGATGTTCTTTCATTGAACGATGACTCTTTCCTTGCTCATTCTCATTAAAGCTTGCTGTATTATCAGGACAGTTAGGTAAGCCTTGTAATTTTTCTAAGAGACTATTTTGATGTGCACAATGTATAAATATGTTTATCCCTTTTTAATAAGTCTAATAAAAGATGAAGAAGACAGTTTTACCCTCTGATGCAGAAAATATTTCTCATTTTAACTAACTATGAAAAATAAAAACAAAGATTAATTCAACAGTCTGCTCTGAATTTCAGTGGGGAATGAAGCAGTTGAGTGACAGTGCCAAACTTTATTTCATAGAGGGACGCTATATATTTTTAAGAAGCAATCTGCCAGTCAAAAGAGAATTATTGTATTATACTCTTCTCCCCACAACTTGAAATAAATTGCTCTAAGCAAGTTAAATGCCTTTTTATGTCAGTTTTCTATACCTGCTTAATACTAACATTTACTTCCAGCTAAGATTAGAAAGAGGGAATCTCAGTGGCATTTGCAAAAACTGCCTGTTACTTGTAAAGCAGAAAATGAGACATTGTGTCCATGCTGTTATACCCAAGAAACCTATTAATGAAAGATACTTTTCCCCCCATGAATTAGGAATTATACAAATTCTTTTAAAAGCACACAATACTGCTTTTAAGAATTAAAAGAATGGGATATTTATTCTGCTTTGGTTACCTGGTAGTTAGAAACTCTATTAGTTTGTTTGCCTTTTCATTTGTCTCCACAGTTGGGTCAATGTCTTCTATCTCCTGGGTGATTTGTGGGAGATTTCCACTGCTTCCTCCAAGGCTGATGCTGGAAGAAGTGGAACTAGAGCTGAGCCCAGAATCCGGCACAGGGGAAGACTGATACTCCCGCAGAAAGTCAAAACCACCTAGCAAAAATGTGGAAAAAAATCTATATAAACATAGAAGTCATAATTTTGCTACATTACAGTCACTGTGAAATAGGAGGTCACATACATACAAACATATATATTTTATTAAGAAACCTGAAAATATGCCTTTGAAGAAAAATCTGATATGGATTGATTCAATCAGAACATAGTAATAAAACAGAATATGTGTCTAAAGCGTGCTTCTGCAGAAAAGGAATCTTTGTTATATCCATTTTTTTCTATGTTGAGCACCATAGAATTATGAAAGTGATGACAGCCAAGCTCAAACAAAATTGAAATAAAGCTGAATAACTGGTTTTTCATTACCTGTATAGAAGAATTCAGGCAAATGCACAGGCTGGACTGTAAGTGTCTTGGTTTCATTCACCTCTCTAGTCTGAAGAAGCATTGAAGCTATCGCTTGAAAATTGCTATTGCATGACAATACAATCAACAGATGGAGCAACAGTTTCTTGCTATGCTCAAAGACTTCTGGACGATAATGATCAAGGCCTAAAGAAAACGATCAGGAAGTCTGATTAATTAAGAAGCACAAGAAGTTCATATGCTAGAAAAAGGGAAACGTATTTGAAGAGCCTTTTGTTTGGGAAAACCAAAAATATAATTTTATTCTTGTTTATACAGTTTACATGATTTTTGTATGTTCTAAAAATAAAGTTGCAACATATAATTATTGATGGATGAATGAATGCATTATTGGGAGACCTGATTGGTTGGGTTGGAGACAGATCACTCTGGAAGTTTTATTTGACTGATTGCTAAGAACTAATTTGGCACATAATTAAAAAGTTAATTAGCATTAGAGTTGCAACATTTAATTATATTACTCAATTTTAATAATTGTTTGTAATAAAGTATTAACATGCTTGAATAAATCCTGACTCCTGTTGATATGTGTACATGGACAGTCATCAATAAATTCTATAGTAGTAATCTGTCACTGCATTTTCTGGGATTTTTAAAGATCTAGTTACAGCCCTGAAATTCTATGGACATCTCCCATTAAGATATTACAGCAGGCATTAGAGGAATTCCACCTCTAATACTCATGTCTTTGAAGACAGTACTTCACATGATCCATCGTCCTAGCAAGAACCAAAAATTTAACTAAAACAATAAACATTATACCATCTAAGACTATAATCCTAAACATTAGAGAGAGAGAAAATAATTAAATCCAGTGGAAGGTAAACATAAACAAATCTCATAGGACAATTGGTTAATCCAGAGGTTATCAAACTGTGGATTACAACAACGGTGGGGTTGTGATCAAATTTGAAGGGTTTACACTTACTCTGCTCTGCCTGGATGTAGATGACCTTTGTTAAGCTGCTGGCACTAAGCTTGCTAAGTTTTCTTTAATAACCTTTGCACTTGCAGCAAGTTCCTATCATACCCCCAACCTGTTCTGTAGGGTCATTCCAGGCCGGGGTTGAGGTGTTCTTGCCTAATCTCATTGTTCCTCTCTTCCAAGGATAGCTGTTTGGGATTTCTTCCTGGAAGGCATCGTGCCAAGTCTTGGTACTGAACCTAGATATGTGCTTCAGGCAGTCTGAGTGTTTTGTCTTCTCTATTTTTGCAGAAGCATGGGGCCTCATGACAGGAAGCTTACAGCACTGTCAGAATATATTCTGCCAATTTTATTCTTGGAGAAATGTCATTCAAATTCATGTATTATTTTAGGGAGTAATATTACTTTCAACTCTGAAAATCCCAAGTCCTAATAGTATTTCAGGTTCTAAATGGTCACCATTTCATAACTTCCCACCGATAGTATAATGTGACTGATGCCATTTTAGAATTAAAGTGTAAAATAAAATTAAAGTACCATAATGAAAAGTTAGAGAAACTTGTACCTTGTTTGGGTTTTTTCCCCATACAGAATGTATGGTTTCTGATTCTGTAATGATGTTATTGGGGGAATTTCTATCCAAGACCTCTCATAATTTATTGTCTTTTTTCATAAAATGTAACACTCTTATTTGAGGGAAAAAGTACTCTATTAGAGGATATGAGTGGGTTGGTAGGAATAACACAAAGGAGTACAAAAAATAATAATTGGGCCAAGAATGAATGAGAATAATTGTTTAGTGAGGAGATGCAAAGAAAAGCTTTGTTAAGATAAACAAACTCAATTTCCACTTAAATTTTTGTTTAGTCATTATTTCTTACCTAAAAAGAGAGCATGCAACAGCAAAGGAAGATGAAGAGCCCAGTCTTCTCTTACACTATGATCTACTACCATTTCAGTCATGAAGATAACAGCAATATTGCATCTAACAAGAAAAATAAAATTAATCAATTTAAAAATTGCAATAAGAAATAGGAAAAAAGCAGAAAACATGAAGAAGCTGATCACAAAATACCAAGAATAGCACAGGTATGTGGCAATTTCTAAGCAATACTAAAAGTAAAGGAAATAAAAGGGTGGTTAATATGAAGAAAGGCACTGATAATTAAATATTCTGCATTAAATGCATGTCAGTGATTCTGTTTGCAGTATATTAAGAAAATAATCGCTCCATATTTGGTCTCTCACCATTCTCCACATCTGAAAGTTTAGAGTGCTTCTTGGAATAAATTTTGTAGAAGTACAAGAGGTTAAATGGGAAAAAGAGGAAGTTAAAATGCTATGTCCCAAAGGTGCTTTTTCAAGAGGCAACTGAACTTTGTGGTTTTTCTTTGAAGATGTTTTGCTTTTCATCCAAGAAGCTTCTTCAGCTCTGGGTGCTTTGGCACACTCACCAGTGCCAAAACACCCCATTCCAACCTCAGAGCTGAAGAAGTTTCTTGGATGAGAAACAAAATGTCTTCAAAGAAAAACCAGAAAGTCCAGTTGCCTCTTGAGAAAGCACCTTTGGGACAACCATGATCTGGATGACTGAGAATCTCCATAGTCAAAATGCTACGGCAAAATAAAAGTACTCTTTTGCAGGATCTGAGTCAAAATATTTTTTGGCATTTCAGGAGTCATCATGGGAGAAAGACAGAAATTTGTACACTGCATATTGAAATTCAATATACCAATCACTAAAAATATAACTTACAATGTGATTGATCTGTCAAAATCTCACAAAGGTCTGTTTTAAGTACAATATCACAATATGATTCCTAAAGTTAATTAATTTAGATCATCCTATCTGATGCTAGTGTTTCTTTATGCTCAGAATATAACTGATCAAACCATTTTCATGTGGCAAAATGGATTTATAACTGGAACAGATTCATGAAAATACTGTCTCATAAACTGCAAAGTTTGCAATCTTAAACTTAAAAAATAGGAAAAATAAAAAGTAGCAACTCAAATAATATTTTTATCTCTATCATAAATATAATTTGTAGACAGAAGTAATAATCCTGCTATTGGAAGAGAAAATCAAGCAAAAGTTGGCTACTTTATTAAATATTTTCAATTGTTTTTAATTTTATTTATTGCCCAAGCAATTGCCAATCTGGCCTGCTGGATGGTATTTGTAAAGTAACAAAGGTATTTGAAAGGAATTGAATACTGTGCTGAACTTCAAGGAATTAGTTTTGTTTTGTTCTAATGGTAATTAAACAATTTTCAAACAAAAGGTAGATCAAGACAACACAAGAAATGATAACTAAAGTGGAACAGATTTTAAATGATCATTATACTAAGAAGATATAATGGTTATAGGTGTTCTGATTAAAGTGTATGAGTAAATAACTGAAACACATACCCCTGCCCTATCCATATAATTTCTAGTATATTATTAAAAATATCCCAAAGTACCCAAAGCATATTTACTTTGAAGGACCGAAACATTTGCTGACATTCCGCTCTATGGATTTCATGATGTCACTGACCATGGCTTTTTATGGCTTCCAAGCAGAGGTCAAAATCTTAATACAGCCCCCAGATTAAAAAAAATACTGCCTACTTCCATAGTCCTACAGACTATGTCAGACAAATTTTAGAACTCTTAAGATAGAATGAACAATTATATGAACCAGTTAAAATATGTTAGGAAACTGGGGTTTCTTTACATTGTTCTTACCTATGGAGGGGTCCCCGTGGTGTAATTGTTTCTGGAAGATAGTCAACAAGTGGTGCCCAGCACCCTCCATTAAATGGCATTGGCAAAGGTTGTGGCTGTTTCATTTCCACAATATTCAGAAGCCAACTTGTATATGGAGAAATAGGATCATCTGTGCAGAAACATTTATTATATTTCTATATTGTCCAACAGCCAAACTTTTTGGAGCAGTGTTCAGGTAAATTAAGATAAGAGAAACATGTAGTGCAAATATCAAATCTTATAGAATAGCTAAAATAAAATAATATATGCCTTTGGGTGGATATTAATTAATTCATTATATATATATATATATATTCCAATACTAGGGTGCTATTTTTACAAAGGTCCTGTTTCCTGGTGATCCTAGGGCCTCAGACGATGCCCAGGATAGGTGGTCAGCAAACCATATAGGGTTTTAAAGCAGCACTTTAAATAAATGTAGATAAAAGCAGTGCAGATAGAAGATATTGGCACAATGGGATCACTAATGCCATTAACAACATTGCTCTTACTAGACTACTAAATTAAGCTAATACAAAGTGTTCAAAATCATCAAGAAAATAGTGAGCATGGAACAACCAGTTTTGGCTGATCAGTGTCAGGACTAAAATATGAGCTTTGTCCAGGCACAGCCCCAAAACACATGTACTTTGGGTAGAAGAATTCTGAGATGAGGAACGACAAAGGAAAGGTCATTGGCAACAGTACCTGGTGATGGCCAAGGGGTAGTAGGGAAAGAAAGGCACCCAGAGGAGGCAGGCCACCCACTTTGACATGGTGTGCTTGAATTCAAGGTAAGAGGAGACTAAGGTACTGGAAGGTGGTATGGGGCTTGAGAGCAGAGAAGTTTGTTTCTCTGATAGCTGAACCATCTGTTTGCTGTGGAATATGCTGCTGATTGCTTTCTTTCTCTTTTTTTGTGTGGGCATATTCTGACTTTTATTACACTGCTATTTATACAGCTTAGTGCAGAGGCTGGCCTTGCAGGTAGAGTGGCAATGCCTCAGCATGCAGCATTTCAAGCCCCCCAAAGCCAGCCACATGTGGGGGAGGGGGGAGGGAGGGAAGGAGAGAGAGGATAGTGTCCTCAAGTAACATCAACATCCTGGTCAAAAGATCTCGGCAGACCCCAACATGGAGGTGCCAAGAGAGAGACTGCTGATTGCTTTCTGTCTGACAATTTAATAGATAGGGAGTCTGATATTGCCACCATTACAAACCAGTCAATGCACATTGTGAATACTTGATGCATTTTTATACAGGTATTTAGATAAGACAAATACTAATCAGATGCTAATATTAATGCTTAACTGAAATTTGAGTGTTAAAAACACTTAAATTCAATCAACTGAAAGGTTTAAATGAGATTGTAACAGATATTTAATATTTTCTATTGAAATACTCTGTCAAATACTTTGTCCAAATCATGTCTGGCTACTATTAGCAAATAACACCAATCACAAAAATTAATATTAAACAAATATCAACACATACTTTTATCATCATCATAAGATCCTCCGGAGCTATTGCTGTATCTTGATTCTAGTCGGTTATGTGCTCTGATCACATTACTAAATCTTGCAAATGGGAAAAAACCCACAAAAAATCTAATTAAAATCTTAATACACGCTCAATTCATAATAGCATTATATATCCTGGTGAGTGGATAAAAATGTATCCATTCTTGTTTTAAATTCATTTCTCATTTTTTGTATCTCTAATATCCATTAGGCCTGTGCTCATATTAGTTTAGATTTTTTCCAAAGAAAAAGTTAGGTAACAAATGTGGTAGCATTTTTAACTAAAAGCTCTACCTCCATAATCAGTCTAGAAAGTTTAATTGTTTCCAATAGGATATAACTCTCCTGTGCCTGAAAATTTCTAAATTTCAAAAATGAAAAAAGCTTAGTTTATTAGCAGAAAGCAGAACTTCTAAAAATAGAGAATAGACATTAACAATATAAGCCTTTCTGTAAGCAATGTCTAGGTATAATACAACTGATACATTTACAGGTAAACATTTTTTTTTAAACTTTAAAGCCTATTTTATAGAATTGTAAGATCCAGAGAGTAAAAGTAGCTTTATTAGGGAAACTTGTAGCCTTGAAATAATAACAACAGAAGTCTAGGTTTGTTCTTTTCCTCCCATGAATGTTTCTATGCCCTCTTTCTGCCATAATGTTTGTCTGCACTAAATATCTGTATTTGCTCCTCCTCCTCACTCACTCCTTGCTGGGTCAGCCTGATCTAAAAAATTTTCTGGCTTCCTTTCAATAACTAACCTTTTTCTTTGGACCAACACAATCAGCTATTGGTGGTGGAAGGGATCACCCATTCAAACTAATTTCATTGGTTCTTTACATTCAATAGAAGAGGCTCCCAGCTGTCCCACTGAATGCTACAGCTATTCATAAAGGGCCCGTGACTTGACACAATTGTAGTTAGTAGCTTGTGGGCATTACCAGCTGAATCAAGAGGCTTACACGGGAGATTAGCAGTTCCTGCAGACCACTTATAGTCACTGTTGTGAGCACTAAATGCTGTTGTGAGAATTCCCCTGTTGTCTGAGAGCAATACTAGTGTCCAGTAATGACATTGAGCAATTGCATCTAGTATTCTGTAATGCAGTCAAAAGGTTCTGGATATTAGTGTTGCCTGCATACTGCTCACAATCACTTGAGTGAGTTGTGAGCAGTCAGTATTCAATGTTGCTATCTAGAGATCTCAACAAATTGTCTCACATAAGGCTAGCATCCAACAGCACAAATAAGGCCCTGATGGATGCTAGTGCTGCCTGCACATTATCTGCGGCAATCTCTCAACCCACCACTGGATGTTAATGCTACCTACAGACTATTTGCTTTTTGTTTTGATCACCATAAACTAGGACAACATTAGTGACTGCCTCATTAGTGGCCTCTCCAATGAGATCTTGAAGGATCTCTGCGGACTGGTGAAATTTGCATAGACTCATGTTAGAGAAGAGCTACCTTTTCCTTCGACAGTCAAATGGGTTAATCTGAAGAAAACTAGCTACTGGAACAAAGATAGAGAGACTTTAACCAGACATTCAGTGAGATTGGCTAAAACCTCACAATGAAAAGTAGGTGCAGATACATGTTCACTATATAGACAATCAACCTGAACATTAGAAAATATACTTTACCCTTATTCAAAGCCCATCCACAGTTTTAATCATGTATGTGTATTCCAAGTTCTAGTCTTTAATTGTTAATCTCAGAAACAAAACCACAAATCGTAAGATTGTGATTATCGGTACTCAAACTGGAGAACTACTAAGCATTTCTAGTCCAGAAAAAGGGAGCAAAAGTCTCAGATGTTTATTACAAACCTCTCATCTGTCTCTTTTACAATTCTATTGTCTTCAATGTCTGGAAAACTATCTTGACCAGCTACAACAGTGTTACTGCTTGATGTAGTTCCTATACATGTAAAACCAAAAGTATTACAGTATTATTAAAAATAATCATTTTGAAACCACATAAATACATAAACATACATCCAACTCAATGCATAAAACTCAACAATCAGCAAACCCACACTATATTTGTTGGCTTCTCTGAGTCATGTTATAAATTAATAGCTGTGTAAGTAAAAACATTTATATTGTAGCTTTCTTCTTTCCATCTCTCTCACATATGCAACTATTTGCAAATTATGAACTGTTGGAATAGAACATCAGATCAGAGAAAGCATCTTTTGACCCCTATCCTTAAGTTACTTCCATATTTTTTCCTATCATAGATTCCTGTTGATGATGATGATGGTGATACGATGATTATATCATTTTTAGGCATGTATAATTAAAACTTACATATTTTAGGTTCAACATACATAAATAGCCATACATATATAATGCATATTATATCTAGTTATATTTTAACTACAACACTAATTATGCAATCGAGATCAAACATCTGTACTGCATGAACTTTCCAGAATTTTGGAACAGGACCTAAAGGGTTAGCATAATGGCAAAGTACAGTGTGAATAAACTTAGCTGAAAGCATTTGTCTGTCGTTTCAATAGATCTAGAACTAGCTCATGAATGTAACTATCCTAAAAAAGCCTATATCAGGTCTTCAGTCGATAAAAACTTGCCATTTATTCTGAGAAACACTAAACCCAACAGCAAATAAAAATAAATCTAAGGATACATTCTTTGTTCTGCCAATATTAAATGTTGGATTCAAACTTATTTAGAGTAGGCCCACTATGATCAAGAATATTTAACTTAGTCATGATTACTTGATTTCAAAGAGTGTACTCTAATCTACTGTAACTGTGAGGACTATACCTACATATTTATATCTTGATGAAATATTTCAGTCTGAGAAGAACCAAGCAAGATATAAGAGAGACAGTCAATGTACACATGCAACTCTGTTCTGAAAGATCCATAATTCCTTCCAATATAGTATCTCTTCCAATAAAAGTAGAAAGATTTAATACTTACCAGAAGCAACAATTGAAGCTTTGTTGCTGGCAGTAAAACGATAAAATGGTGGATTGTCACAATGCTGAACTATGGGATTCACGGGATCTGTTTGCTGGAGCTCAAATAGAAGTTCTTCCATTGTTTGAATAGTATTGTTCCGACATAAATAGATGGCAACTTTTTTTATCTGAAGAAAAAGCAGTATTTAGCAGCTTTTATCTACAAAAAAGGTAATGTAAAAATGTGCACACTGGACATATAGATGATATTTTTGAATTATATTATAATAATAACATAAAATGACCTTCCTCATATTATTGGCTGCCAGATAGCAGAATAATCTGGAAAGTACCTGGATGGGGAAATACCATTTTACCCAGAAACTAATGGGCTTAACAGCTATCAAGGATTAGTGCCAGAATATGAAAGCATACAAAGCATACAGAAACTGGTTTCAGAAAGATTCTGTAATAGAGAAATAAAGGAATCACAACTACATTGTAAAATAATACTGTTATGCCATTGAACAACTTCTCATTACATAAGGTAGAAATAGGGAATATTTTTTGTGGTCTGCAAAGGGTTATAATTTTGTTTTGAAGTTGATCTGCAAGGACTTCAGAATACATATTGATTTTAATTAATGGGATAGAGCTATATTTTTGGTTAATTTTGGAGTGAACAGAGAGTTCTCAAAATATACTCATTAAGATTAAACAAAGGCATACTTTTCTTTAGCTTGGCAGGGAGCTATGCAGATACAAATGTAATAAATAAGTAAATAAATACAATTTGAATTTAATTATTGATGAGTTTATGGGCACACCCATATTGTATTTTTGGCAATAATATAGAAGTGATTTCTCATTAAACTCTTCCAGGTATGTCTTTCCCAGGCTGACCCTACAACTCTGTGTTTCCTAAAGGTTTCCCATCGAAATGCCAACAAGATTCCACCCTACTTAGCTTGAGATCAGACAGATACAACTAGGTGCTATCTATAAGCTCAGTACACTGAAGTTTACCACTGAAGTTTTAAAAATGGGTTTTACAGCTTTTTTTGTTTAAACTGCAATATCATCCAAAATTGGTAATTTGTGACCAAATGTTGACAGTGCAGTTTCTAAGGCACTATCCTTGTTAAGCTTTGGGTTCCATAGTTCACATGAAAACAAAGAGATATCCTTTATAAAGTCTACTGAATATTTGGCATCTTTTCTCCTATGTAGGGGAAATTTATTAACTTCAATAGAATAAATTCATAAAATTATTCCTGATACACTATTTTGAATAGATACTGTTTTTTCTTTTGTTAAAAAAAAATCACTTACGTAAGGTAAAAGAATTGTATCACTGCTAACCCCACATAAGCTTATCAGAAACTGCAAAGTTATTCTCAGGTTGTTGCTCCATTTTTCATTATTAGCTAAAGCATTCCAGACATTCTCCATTTCTGGTCCAGGAACTTCATCTCCATACTAAATAGAAATATGAAAAATGAATGTGATCAGAATACAGTGAGTGATTGTTAAAATAAGTGAAATACAAGACAAACGGAAAAGTAGTCAATGAGCTAAAGAGACACAGTAAAAAGATCTTTTTTGTGCACAGAATCCATCTGAATAATAAAGGTCAAGCAACATTAAACCCTTGCTGGTATAAAATTGGAGAAAAGTACTGACAAATACGTACTGACTGATATTTAATAATCAGACCTTTCCAATATATCATTATGTAGCATTGTGCAGACAAAAAAGAGGAATAATTATTTATGAAGCTTTCAATCCTGGTCTAATATTATGCCATTACATTTCATATTTTATAGATTGCCCAGTATCTTGCTTACCTTGGCTGTCATATACATCAGATTATTAAGCACCAATGATGTGGCTTCTGGTGAGCCCCAGCCATTTCCTTTCAAGCCACATGAAACAGTTACTTCCCCATCCTTATCCTTTATTTCATCTTCAGGGGTGGTAGGACTTGAACCTGGGAGAAGAAGTCTGCTGTCTACTAACTCAATGTTATGAAGCCAGGGTAGCAAGTAGGTAAGCATGATCTGGCGTCCATTTGGATGAGTTGTTGGAAATCGTTGACTTACTTCTAAAATTGAAAAAAAAACAAACACTCCTAGGATCTTAGCTTTAGGGGAAAGATCATGAAGCATTTAGTTCAACAATAAATTCTGTTAAATATATTTCTTCTGATAAAATGTCAAGAAGGCGAGTTCAACATAAAGTTAGAAGTAGCATATATTTTATTTCCAGCAACCGACATAGAAACAGAGTCTTTGTGGAATAATGATTAGATGTTGGATTAGGAGCAGGAAGATCCAGATTATGGATCTGCTCACTGGAAAGCTCACTGGGAGAGTCTGAGCCAGTCTCTCAACTAAATCAAGTTTACTGCTTGTTTACTTTTCCTTATTCAGGCTATTATTAAACTTACATTACATTCCAAGCACAACTTTCATAAAGAAAGAGTAGTATCTAAAGATAAATGAATTAAGAGGAAAACATGAGCTTTTAAATATTTACTCAAAGTTTCAAATATGTGTGGTAACTACAATGAGATAAAATAAGGTAATAAAAATCCTTCTTATTCAAGTAGCGTAAGAAAATTGGAATTATATCTTTAGATCATGCGTGTCCAACCTATGGCCCATGGGCTGCATGCAGCCCTTGACAGCTAGTAATACAGCCCCACAAGATCATAAACCTGTAACATTATGTGATTTATATACATTAACTATATTGTAGATTTTATATGTGGCCCAAGATAATTCCTCGCAATGAGGCCCAGGCAAGCCAAAAGGTTGGACACCCATGCTTTAGATGCTGATTTAGTTCTACTATTTTTGGCATATGTAAAGGAACCCCCCCCCAAAAGATGCAAAATCATGTCCTATAGTTCTAAGAGTTTACATATATGATATGTTCGTAGATCCACAAGAGGTTAATAGATTATCTTTCCACTACTAAAGCTAAAGATATAAATAGAAACTTGTACCTGAAAACAATGGAAGTGTCAGCTCAGGGTACATTCTTGCCAGTTCGTAGGACAGATGAGCTAATGAGACACTATAAAGTGGTGGCAAAGGACCATGAGTTCCATAAAGAATGCTGCCAGGTCTTCGCTCAGCTATTTT